>JAURVB010000949.1:0-41788 GCA_033002965.1 Piper betle
TAACGGTCAACCCGACCGGTTCAAAATATGAAAACCCTAACTCAAATCGTGGGTTTTACACAAATGCCTCATCAACTTCCTGGATGTGGCACGGTCGGCTGGCTCGACCCAGCGACCCCAATACCGAACCCTGGTCCGTCTGTTCCACAGCACGCCATGCGCGTGCACGATAACCCCTACCGCAGCTTGGCTCGGTCACCCGCACACCTGCGCACCAGCGACTACCGCATGTCGCACGGTAGTACCCGGCCCTGGCGCCCAGCACGCTCGGTCAGTGGTGCTCGGTCACTAGCACCCTACGCATCCGGAACCCGCAACTTCTATCCGCACATGATGCTCGGTAGAACGTCCCGGTTGCGCCCTGACCTGTCACGCACCTGGAACCCGCACCACGCTCAGCACATGGTAGCGGTGCTCGGTACTCGTTACCGATCATGTCCGCTACCCAGCTGTTATCGGTACTGCCCGATATCTCGCCCGGTTCAGCAACTCGCCCGATAGACCCCATGCACCACGATGCACTTCACACTAACACGGAAATATGCTCGGTAGATTGTTCACCACTCGGATAGTACCCTACCCGACTTGGACGCAGAATGCTAGGAACAACTGCCAAACCCTAGCTCTCGTCCGTCCCATGAGCTAAACCCCGTAACGAGCCGCCATGGCTGCTACCTCTGCTACTCCAGATCAACCGTGGTGCACGTCAAATTTTGCTGCATGCCTTGCATGGATATATCATGTTATGCCTTTATATATTATTTTAATTAATATTTGTTATTTTAATACGAAATTTTTACAAAATTTAATTTTTGAAAGCAAAAGTGATGTGACATATCTTGTATTTGCATAAAAGAATAAAAAAGTGCTATACTTGGAAAAACTAAATTCCAATAGTGAGCGTAAGTTAAATATATAATATACAAAATTATTTACTAAGAAGTGTGTGTGACTTGTTTATCATTTATTGCAATATTTATATAAGTGGGAAGTTTGTTGTACTTGCAATAGAGACTGTGCTGCAGTGTTTCAGCCGTTAGATCAAATCCAATGGCTAAAATATGCCCCCCATAAAAAATAAAAAATAAAAAATAAAGAGAATCTGGGTGTGGCTGCCGCCGCCGCCGGTCGGCGCGCGCCGTCACCTCGGCCGACGCGACGCCACTCCCCTACCCTGCCCGTCACCGGCCCAGCTGGGCGGCGACGTAATCGCTCGGCGACGGGGCGGCGGATCTAGCCGCCCCGCGTCTTCCCTTGCCGGCCCGCCGCCCCGCCGCCCCGCCGCCGGGCGACACCACTACCACCCGTCCCCCACCCGCCACCCCGCCGCGCCCCCCTCGGCCCCTGCCCGCCACCCCGCCGCCCCCTCCCTCAGCTTCCGCCCGCCACCCCGCTGCGTCGCGCCCCTGGCCATCGCCGTGGTCGAGGCAGCCTTCCCGCCTCCTCTGCCGTCGCTGCTGTGGCAGCGCCACCTTTTTTTCTTTTTAGATCTTGGCCGTTGGATGTTAATCCAATAGCCAAGATTATACTCAAGTGCAATCATCTTGGCTGTGCTGGAATACATCAATACTTATTCCTTTATATAAACCATCACAATTACTTAAAATTTGTTGTCTAGGGAAAAGTACCAGACGAAGTTTTGTTTAGAATTTTCACCTTTCGTTGTACTATTAATAACTAATGAGGTGTTAATCATAATAAACTTACAAACAAAAGGATGTACATATTACGTATACCGTTCGTATAAGTATATATACAATATATTCACTTATTATTGGATAATATTGAGCTGTTCTGAATATATGCACATCAATATTGAGTGACGGAAAAGTAACTATTTAACGACCAGATGATCTCATTATTTTGTCAGAAAAAAAAGAAGTCATCCATGCAGTATTCCTCTAATAAATTTACTCTTGCATTTTAAAATAAAAAGTAATAAAATCTTCCAAACATTGTCCTTTATATTTGGGTTTAATAGGCTAATTAAGTAAGGCATAAATACTTTAAATTTACCCAAGATAAAAGTTAGATGGAAGCTCAGCAAGCTATGTGACATTTTGTCCCGTTCTTTGATTATCTCATTGTTGGGGCATTTTTTTAAAAAAAACCTTCGATATTTATGAAAAATAAAATAAGTTAAAATCAAACCCTTATATTTTTATCTTCATAAAAAAGAGAAAGAAGATCTCATCCACACACGTGTGAGCCACGCCAAGCACGATAACCCACACGTGTAAAGCTCCAAAAAATCCGCACCTAACTCATCCTCGCCCTTACTAACCAACCCCAGTTAATCCCCAACCCATCCCCTCCCAAACGTCCACGCGTCCAAAAATAAACGGTCACGATCATCCCGCACAAGATATTCCACTTCCCCCTCCGCCAAACCCTAAAATCCCACCTTTCCGGAAAAACTCCCACCCTCGCCGGAAAACTTTCGCCGGAGAAAATGCCAAATCCGCGCGTCTTCTTCGACATGACCATCGGCCCCACCCCCGCCGGGCGGATCGTGATGGAGCTGTACGCCGACGTGACCCCCGCACGGCAGAGAACTTCCGGGCGCTGTGCACCGGCGAGAAGGGCAACACCCGCTCCGGCAAGCCCCTGCACTACAAGGGGTCGACCTTCCACCGCGTCATCCCCAACTTCATGTGCCAGGGTGGCGACTTCACCGACGGCAACGGCACCGGCGGCGAGTCCATCTACGGCTCCAAGTTCGCCGACGAGAACTTCATCAAGAAGCACACCGGCCCCGGCGTGCTGTCCATGGCCAACGCCGGTCCCGGCACCAACGGCTCGCAGTTCTTCATCTGCACCGCCAAGACGGATTGGCTCGATGGCAAGCACGTGGTGTTCGGCCAGGTCGTGGAGGGGATGGACGTGGTGAAGGCGATCGAGCGCGTCGGCTCGTCCTCCGGCCGGTGCTCCAAGCCTGTCGTCGTGGCCGACTGCGGCCAGCTCTGATTCGCTAGAGACGGCGCCGGATCTGCGTATTCTGATAAGTTTGATCTGATGTTTCTGGTTTGGATGTTTGCTTCGCTTATGCTTTGTTAATGGCGGATTTGGTCGTTTTCGTCAATCTGCTAGGGTTTGTGGTGATGGTGTAAAGCTCTTACTCTAATTATTATCATAAAAGAAAAACTGCTATCTTATTATGGTTATGGTTAATGTTTTCTTCTAGAAAGATCGCATTTTTAGCTTGGAATTGTTTGGATTGTGCTCCGATTAATGCGTCGAGATGGGAAAATCTGATCTAGTGCGGCTAATCACGGGGGTTTATTGCGGTGTTAGAATAAATGTTTGATTAACGATCGATGAGATTTTACTGTTTTGTATTTATGAATCATCTCGATTAAATGGCTGTGAATGGTTGTCGTGTCGGAACTCGTTTGACTTTTGATGCGGGTTTGGAAGTTTTAGATTTGTCTTGGTCGTTGATGGCGGGTGCTTTCTTTTCCTGCCAAAGATCACTCTGATTTTTATTGTGGAAGCGTTTGGATTATGATTCGATTCATGGATCTAGATTGAAAATATATGATCTGATTCTGTCGAGATTGGTATGGTTCTACGTTGACAATTGGTCGACTAATGGATCTCAATTTTCAGTTCTAGATCGAGTTGTTCGTGTTTGATCGACTTTGTATATTAAGTAATCTCTGTCTGTCGGTTTAGTCACAGCTTGGTTGGAACGAATGATTTTTAATTTGTTATTATCTTTTGGTAATGGATAAGACGTTTTGTGGTGAGTTGAATTGTACGTCCATTAACGTTGCATTTGTTTATTGTGATGATGAAGTTAATATCCCTCCCTTATATTCTATCGATCGATCTATTGAGAGGTGCCGTGAAGTTTATCTTCTTTTTTCTTTCTTTCTTTCTTTCTTTCAGAGGATGCTTAGTATCTGCAGCTGATATTGAGAGTGTAAGCAAGCGAGTTTGTTAGCCACTTTTAAATCGGACTGTCTATCTAAATTTAAAATTTTAACTCACATGTATTGGTCTTTTTCAGCATAGATGAAATTATTTTCATCGTCTAATCGTGTATGTAATTTAGCGACAGGTAATAAATTTAGTTTACTTAGAAAGTATCAAATTTAGCTTATTTTAATCATCCGGCCATTGATACCAAATATTTTGTTCTTTGATCCTGAATGACAATCATCATTTAGCTTATTTTATGAATTTTTTTATTATATCACCTTTTAATTTTTGAAAGCTAAATTTGGTCGCATATTGGTTCTAGTTTCTACCAACGTCGCCGATAGGTCAACCTTTACGGCTTGGTCGATTTTTTTAATTCTTTTCCTGCAAGCAAGTGTACTGCTTTAATCGAGTTGGCATGGGTGATTAATGGAAAAGTTTTTACCAAGTGGAAAAAAAATTAAGAAGAATTTTAATCGTATATATTTTATTTCTGATATATATATATAATGGAATAAGTGTTGCTGATGGCTATACTGCAGTACAATTTTGGCCGTTGGATTAGCATCTAACGGCCAAAATCTAAAAAAAAAAAAGGGGTGGGGGGCGGCGTCGCCGCAGCAGCGACAGCGGAGGGGGCGGGAAGGCTGCCCGGCCATGATGACGGCTAGGGGGCGCCGGCGACAGGGGACTGGGGGCGCGGCACGGCGGTGCGGCGGGGTGGCGGGGCGGGGGCCGAAGGGGGGACGCGGCGGGGTGGCGGCCGGGGTTGAGGGGGGCGCGGCGGGGTGGCGGGCGAGGGACAGGGTGGGGGGACGCCGCGCGGCGGGGTGGCGGGCAGGGGACGGGTGGCGGTGGTGTCACCCAACAGCGGGGCGGTGGGCCGGCAGGGGAAGAAGTGGGGCGGCTAGATCTATCGCCCTGTCGCCCGGCGATTACGTCACCGCCCTTGGCGGGGCGGCGACGGGTGGGGCAGGGGGTGGCGTCGCGTCGGCTGGGGTGGCGGCGACGCGTCGGCCGGCGGCGGCGGCGCCGTAGATTCTTTTTTATTTTTTATTTTTATAGGGGGCATGTTTCAGCCGTTGGATCAAATCCAACGGTTGAAACACTGCAGCACAGCCATCTTGGTTGTGCTACAGTACATCAAATCCCCCCTCGTATATAATAGGATAGCACGGGCGTTCTAAATCATTCGATTTATTTTTAAAAAAAATAAAAACTTTTATTTTTCCCTATCATTTTTATCCTTGCCCCGCCGCCACCATACTCTCTATTGGTGTTTGCACCCATTATTGATCCCTTGCCTACGCCATTAATCATGCTAATGCCTATCTCCCATGCCTCCTTCCTCGCCTACATATGCTTTTTGCCGAGTTCTTGCTTCCAACCATGCCTCCCCTCCGCCCAACTCGTGCCCTTCACCCGTCGCCCATGCCCTTTGCCCTCCACCGCACCCTCCTCACTGTGCCCGTGACTTTGAGGATGGTGATGGCAGTTACAGGAGAGCATCAGGACGGCAGACTGCAAGGCCGGCAACGGTGACGTGGACAACCGTGAATATATATATATATACACGTAATCACCGCCTATTTAAGAAACTCGGAATAGTGCAGCTAGGGCGTATTAAGGGGAGTATAGTAAAAATCTAAAACAAACGTGTCCTTGTTCTAAAAATAAGAGTCATAAGATCAAACAAAGCAGTTACATTAACATCGTGCTTTCTAGCAATACCAAGTCATTCAGACACTGCGCATACTGGCATTCTTCTGTCGTTCTTCTCTAGACGTGCCCTGAACCAAATCGAGTACTTAATAATTGACATTTAGGTCGAATAGGTTCCTACTTTTCCACTACAAACATGATGTCTAGTGGATTAGAAGCTTCCCTGAATCGAGACGGCAAAGGAACGAAATCAGAATCTTCCTTTTACTTAATGTAGGGATCATGCATGTACCTCTATTATACATACTCTCATGTAATAATCTGCTCTAGTTTAAAGGTTTCACCAAATATCATTTTAGTCTCCATTAAATTAAATATTTTCAATGATAATTTTAAAATCACTCTTATATGCATCATAATGTTAACTGTGTAAGGCTTTAGGGTCGATTTTAATTCTATACGGTTGGCTAATTCCAAATTGAATTGGGTTAAATTAAACATCAAACCATGAGTTAATAAATTAGACCGAGTCCTATCAATATAAGATTATAGAACCTAATTGAGCCTATATTAGAAAGTTTATGATATTTTTTAAGGAAGGTTGTTGATAATTTTAGTAATTTAAATTAATTATTTTTGTTAAATAAAATAAAAATTGAACTTTAATTAAATAAGTTTATCATGAGATTATTATAAGTTTTTTATGTATATATATATATATATATACACGGGGTGGAATTTGATTGAATTTGATTTGAATGGGACTCGAATCGGGAACCGATCCAACCGTGACAAGCATGTGACCGAAATTGAGGCCTCGTAACAAATTTAGGTCCCCTATAAATTCGACGTCTTCCCCATCTTACCCCTCACCTGAAAACCTCCAACCCTCGACCAACAGCCGCCGCACCAAAGCCCCCAAGTCCGACCAGCCGACCATGGCAACCACCGTCTCGGTCTGGTCCAAGCCCGGTGCCTGGGCCCTCGACGCCGAGCAAGAAGACGACCGCCTCGCCGCCGCCGCCGCCGACGAGTCGTCCTTCCCCTCCCTCGCCGCCGCCGTCACCTCCAAGGTCCCCAAGAAGAAGAAGCCCCAGCCGGTCTCCTTGGCCGAGTTCACCACCGGGAAGCCGGCGGGGTACGGCGCGGGTAGGCGGGGGAGGAGATGATGGTGCTGCCGACGGCCCCGCGGGAGCGCACGGAGGAGGAGATCGGCCGCGCGAGGTACGGCGGCGGGTTCCGGGACGAGGGCCGGTGGCCGTCGAGGAGGGGCTTCGACGAGCCGAGGCGGGAGCTCGGGGTCGAGCGGGATCTGGCGCCGTCGCGGGCCGACGAGGCCGACGATTGGGGCGCCGGCAAGGGCGCCGCCGGCTGGGGCTTCGACCGCCGCGGCGGGGGCTATGGAGGGTTTGATAGGTCGGATAGGGATCTGGCGCCGTCGAGGGCGGATGACGTTGACGATTGGGGCGCCGGCAAGACCGCCGGCGGTGGGGGTTTCGGGGACCGCCGCGGCGGCGGGTATGGAGGATCTGATAGGCCGGATAGAGATCTGGCGCCGTCCAGGGCGGACGAGGTCGACGATTGGGGTGCCGGGAAGAGGTTCGCGCCGCCGCCGCCGACAGGGGAGCGCCGCGGCGGAGGGTATGGAGGGTTTGATAGGATGGATAGGGATCTGGCGCCGTCGAGGGCCGACGGGGTCGACTATTGGGGCTCCGGGAAAAGGTCTCCGGCTGCGGCGGTGCCTGCTCCGGATGAGGCGGAGAGATGGGGAAGGAGGGAGGAGGTGGGCGGAGGGGGGCGGCGGAGGCTGGTGCTGCAACCGAGGACGTTGCCAATCGGCGGCGGCGAGGTGGGTTCGAATGGGAAGGTGAAGGGGCCGAGCCCGTTCGGGCAGGCGAGGCCGAGGGAGGAGATTTTGGCGGAGAAGGGGCAGGACTGGAGGAAGATTGATGAGCAGTTGGAGACGATGAGGGTCAAGGAGGCTGGGGTGTTGGGCGGTGGGATGAAGGGGTTTGCGAGACCTGGGATGGCGGAGGAACCGCGGGAGAAGAGTTGGAGGAAGCCGGAGGTGGTTGAGGATGCTCCAAGGTTGGATATTTTTACCTGCTTCTATGACCTTGTTTTTGTTTTAGGATCAAAGTTTGCCAATTTGATTAGTTAGTTCTTTATTCTCGGTTTTCTCTTTTGAGATTACATGGTATTTGTGAAGATTATCGGATTACATTTTCTGCTCTTGTGTTTGAAGTCATCTTTTGGTTTGATTAATGTTTGGATGTTATGAATGGCCTTTTGTCCTGCTTCAGAATTATGAAGATTATTGTATGACGCAGTTGTTTCTTATAATGTTTAGCTTTGGTCGTTTAATTTTGGTTAATGTTTGGATGATATTAATAGTAGAGAGATAGGAAATTGCCCAAGGAGGTAGGAAATTGCCGCAAATTCTTTCATGGTATGCCAATATGAGTACTAGAAATTGATAGATTAAAAGAGATTGTTGAAAAATTGTTGTTCAATTAGCTGGCTAGACACCATTGGTAGGCACGTTTTTATCTTTATGATTTTTTGTCTTCCTGTTTGTGCCTACTTAAAATTTTAATCTGAGTTGAAGTTTATTGAGGTTTGGTTGCTGTGAGAAAGTAGCTACGTACTCTTGTCTGGAAGTAGTCAATTTTGGTTCTGGGCCGCTGGTCATGTTTTCTTTCTTGAAATGGATATGAGAAGAATGTTTGCCAATGATATGCATTGCTGAAGTTCATTAGCTCATATGCTAGTGTGTTAGTGAGATAGGCATCTTGAATCGAATTGCATGCTTAGCAGAAGTTGAGGGTATTAAGACTCAAGGGCTTTATAGAAACCTTTTTTAGCATTGTGTCTCTGCTTTGACGTCATTGCGTAGCTTGTGCCGTTACTCTTACAAAGCATTTGTGTTTTTCCTCCTCGAAAAGCTAATAGAATGTCTATTGGGCTCTCGTGTCCTCCATTTAACTAGTGTTGATTATCACAAAAAAATGAGGACGTGTGATTTTTCTATTCACACATTTGTGGACGATTTTGCTAGTCTTTTGTTTTTTTGGCAATGCTAGAGCAGAATACAAGGTTTATCAATTGTATTATGCATTTAGCGAATGTATATCTGTTTCTTTCCAACTATTTGATGAAGGTTGATCATAGATCCTATATTATTGGCAAATAAACATTCAGAAATCATCTTTTCTCTTATGAAATTTTAGTACTTTGTGAATTGTTGAAGTTTATGGTTAAAATTTGAGACCTTTTGTTATGTTCTGATATAGTAGTACAACATGATAGATAAAAGCTGTAGCAGATTTTTTCAAAATATCTTTACGATATGCCTTTCTTTTTCTTTTTCTTTTTCTTTTTTCTTTTTTGTGAACGAAAGTTTTTGCCGGTAAGCTTATTTAGACTCAGTTGCATGAATTTTAATGACAAATCGCATGTTCATTCTGGCATATTCTCCAGGAGCGATTCTGAAGAAGTTGCCGAGGACGTTGAGGAAGAAGTTGCCGAGGGCGTTGTGGAAAAAGTTGCTGATGGCGTTGCTGCTAACTGAGTTGGAGATGACCAAATGTCTATTGTTGGTGAAGAGCAGCGCATATGTGGGTTTCTTTTTGCGCGGGCGTAGAACTTGGACAATTTTGGTAGCTTAAGTAGATCTATTGTTATTTGCTTTCTAGTCTTTTTGATAAGCCTTCAGTTCTCAATTTATCGTCGGGTAGATTTGTATTTTACTATTCTTGGCTTCAAACACTAATTAGCTAAATTTTGATAAATGATTTGGGATGTGCTGTGCTTTTGTATTATTTTTATTTAAAATGATAACTGTTTTTTTTGGATTTTTCTAATTTTATATATTTTTTGAAATATTTTACTCATAGGATACTTCTTTGAACATTTTAATCATTTTCAGGGAGGCCATGCTTGCTTTTCCCCACTTCTCTTTCTTTCAACCGTCTTCAAATCTTTATATTATTGTCTATTAAAAATTTTATATGATTATTTTATTATTTTTTATTTTAAAAATTTTACCCTTCTTCCATTTTATCGATAGATAGTTGATGACCACCTTCCTTCTTGGAATTGCGTTCATCCCTCTCTGTTCTTATTCATAGTTTCCTTACCTTCAACAAACAAACTTGAGAAAAACACTGACCACCAAAAAGATAACTTTTTTTCACCTCCACCAATGTTCTTCACTTGTAAGTTGTAACAAATCAGTTCAAGGCAGGATTTCCAACGCCACATCATTCACATCGCCGGCAAGCCCCCATCTGCTTCTTCCCCACCCACTCCCATGACCATATTATCAACAACGAAGGCCTGCACCTCCTCTCGTGACACCATACCATCATCAAGGAGGGGATATAGGAGCAGTTGAAACGGGGAGGGACCATGATCGGTGCTTCGGCCCCTAAGACAACATCGGGCAATCTTGAAGGATATGGCATCGCACGGCGGTGAAGGGGAAACCTGGGACGGCGAATTTAGAGTTGATCCCAGCCGGCCAGGGCCTGGCCATCCTCAAAGTGGGAAGGGTTGTTGAAGAAGGGTGTCCGATGGCATGCGTGGCAGGAGGGCCCTAAACAAGTTAAATTTGTTAATTAAGTATTTTGAATTGATTCGGCTTAAACTTGTGCACGTTAATTTTGTGTTTTAAAAATATTCGGTTCAAAATAAATAATTTGTTGAACAACGAATAAAATTTGAACTAAAAGATATTCGGTTCGGCTTGATTCGAAATTCGAAATCAATATATTCAACCTCGAAAAAAATCTTTGACTTGAAATATTACTGAAGTTACATTAAATTTATATAATATTAAAATTTTTTTTGATTCAATAAAAATTAAGTATGAATTAAACACAAGTATTCGTTCGATTCGAAAATAAAATATAATAAACCAAATAATAAAATATTTAGGGGCAAGTGGCGGGAGAGACGAAGAGCGGAGCCCTTGCAGAGGAGCATGGGCGGTAGAGGCAGGGAACGGCTGTGTTGTCTACAATGGCAAGACCAAGGGTGGGACCCAGCCTTAACCGATTTATGGCCGTTTATCTTACAAAAATAATAAAAAAAGGTAAAATATATATTTTTGCGATGACCACACCGCACCTCGGGCAAACTCGCTGCAGCACTTATTACACCAAATCCCCAGCCACCATCGGCACACCGCACTCTTTGCTTAGAAAGTGCGGCGGCCTTGGTAGATGAAAATTTGTCTTTATCCTATATAATTATAGTTTGTGGAAATAAAAAGATGATTATGGCTTTTTTACCTTCTAAAAGTCCAATGTCATTAAAGTTATAAGATATTTATTGGGTTCTTTTTCTATTTTTTTTATCAGGGGGATGCCATGCCGCCACTTGGACTCAGAACCGAGATGCTCTTAGCAATGTTTCCCAAGAGTAGCAGCGTGTCTACTAATATCACCGTACCTTCTTGGTCAAAATAATAATAGCACGTATTTGATTTAATTATTTAAATTAATGGAATCAACGTAATTTATTTTTCTAAACATTTGAATTGATGAATCGAAAAAAAAGCCATATATAGATATGGTGTCTAATTTATTTTTGTAGGTAGTAAAACAAGGTTTTAAATTTTCTTATAGCAAATAATGTCTAATTACACGTGATATCGGAGAAGGTGTTGTCTAATTGTTCAAAATTAGAACAACACAACTGTTGAAAACAGTTGATTGAGCGAGAGCTAAAAAAAATAAAAATAAATGATTTCAAAGCAGTTGTGTTTGCCGAGTGTTGGAATGACCATACTGATAACTTAAAGAGTGTGAATTTTCTGATTCTCCGATTCCATTCAATTTTGGGTTTCTTAGTCATTACAACTCCTTGAAATCAATCTGCAAAAAACTTTATTGTTAATCCCAGGTTGCGCTAGTTTCCTCTCCTCATTACTTCTCCAAGTCCCATGCGCGCCAAACATGCATGTAATGCTGATCGTTTGCCACTGATCAGGTGACTACTGCAACACCTTAACTTTTCTTCAATATATATTTTTTAAGATTAGACACTATGAAAAAGAAGTCCCAAAACTTTCATAAATTAAATACATACTGGGTTTAAGTAACTAACGCACTTTATGAAAACCAAAGGTGCAAATTCAATCTATTGAAGCTGAATGATTATTGTAGGAGGAGTTGGATTATGTGAGTGATATCTTGTGGATGATGGCTTGCAAGTTATGGCAAATATTATATATATATATATATATATATAGTGTTGTTTTAAATCTATGTGCATAGCCATGCACTTGTTTTCGCAATGAAATGCAGTGTCTGTTTATACATGATAAATAAATGCACCAATTTTTCAGGAAAAAATATGCTGTATCCCTCTGTATTTGCCGGTCCCAATTCCCAGTTGATTCAATGCCTACCAAACTCTTACTTGTTGCAAGATCGTCACTTCCCTTACAGCCCAGATCGCTGGAAAATGGCAGCTCTTTGGCAACAACCCATGGCATGCCCAACGGATAAATTCTACTCATTTATTTTTAACCTAACGTAATTGGTTGCCATTATTGACGTACATTCCAACCATTTCTTTCTTTGGAGCAAATATGGTGCAATGCTTGGCTTCTACATTTGCTAATAACATTTTACTTGGCTGCTTGTTTGATTTGGCAAAGAAATGGCTTGCCCACTGTAATATATAGCCTTCAACAAGAAGACCAACATAAGTAGTGTTCTACATTCCTAGTTAATTAAAAGAAATTAAGGTCAGAATGATTTTTATGTCTTCCATATGAAGATTGTGGAACCCAATATACATTGTTTTGAATGGTGCTCTGTGCAGGCCACCTATACTTTGGGGCTCATACAACTAAGTATATATAAACTTTTATTTAATGTCAATGAATGTTTATGGATGGTTGTCCTCCCTAGTAGGAAGTGAAGTCTCTCCCCTTCCACCATCAACCAATTTGTCTCTGAACTCCTTCCTCTTTTCACGTTACCAAGTCTCTTTCCTTGCCCTCCTCTAAATTCTCAACTCAAATGTATATTTAGTGTTTGTCCTCATTTTCTCACCTAACTGACCATCTCTACCATACAGCATAGCCATGAATGCACCGTGAAGACCTCAACACCTCCTTTCACTATTGGTAACGGCTATATATGCTTTAACTCCACTGTGAACACACAGATACCAAACTCCCAGTTTTGATCTCATGAAGTAACTTCAAGCACAACATTGCAATCTCAAATGATGAACCCAAAATTGCTTATCACAGTTGGACACAGTAAAATCACCGAGAGTGGCTCTGCTCATTGATGAGCCTCACATGTTGCTTGGACTTTGAATGTCAGGCTAGTTGTGTTCCAACCATGTTTAAGGGTATGGCTATAGATGTTCTTGCGCCAGTCTGAACAAATGAAATGGTGTACTTCTAGCAAAACGTCAACAAGAGCTGATCAGCATTCACATACTTGGGCTCTCTGGTTGTATTTGTACTAATACAACTCAACCTAAAAAAGAAATGCCTAACAAATTGGTTAATTCAACGCTAGTTGTGTTCCAACCATGTTTAATGGTATGGTTATAGATGTTCTCGCGCCAGTCTGAACACATAAAATGGTGTACTTCTAGCAAAACGTCAACAAGAGCTGATCAGCATTCACATACTCGGGCTCTCTGGCTGTATTTGTACTAATACAACGCAACCTAAAAAAGAAATGCCTAATATATTGGTTAATTCGGATCTCTATTATTACCCGTTTTTAAACCCGCACATAATTGGGTTTTATTTTAAGGCAGGATAAAATTGGACCCGAATCCAAACTGATTAAAGCCTAACACGATTAAAATTACCCTTTGACATATTATTAATTTTTACATATGGGTTCAGGTTTTTTTAAAGGCAATCAGGTACGGGTTTGGTAAATGAGATTTTTCTGGGTCAGGTCCTAGATATGGGGTCGGGTTAGAATATAATTTTTAAAATATAAACAGGATTTACCAACTATAATAATAAGATATGTAACAAGGACCTTCAAGATGTCTCCAATAAATGTTGGCAGTTGAAGGTTGAGGTAATTTCACTCTATTTATTCTACTTCCACCTCTTCTTCATTTACAGTTTCCCTTCTTCAATGCTCCCTGCTACATGATCTTAGTGTTTCTCTAATCTTCTTGGTCTCTCACTTCTCTTCCCTGTGCAGCTTCCAAAACATTTCTTCCATGGAGCTTCCATGGAGGCTCTTGCTAGTAGCATTTGCCGGAATGGTGGGAGGATGGCAAAGGCATGCAAGGGCAGACACCATGGTTTCCGGCTATGTGTTCTGTGATCAATGTAGAGATGGCCAAATAAGCCTATTCGACTATCCACTCTCTGGTAATTTCTACACCTCTCTTCTTTTCGTCCAAATTCTTATCAATGCAACATGCTATGCTCAATTTTACCAAGCTTCTTACTCGTGCCCAAAGCCCCTATTTACACTGTGCTAATTAAGTGGTAATATTTCGTGTTAATACGATGTTATGTTTATTAAATATTATTCCTTACCGTGGAAACTATAAACAAGGTAAGATAAGGTAGTACTATTTAAATACCGGAGATTACTTTCATGTCAAATATTACCACAGAGTGCACAACGTAAACCAGGTGTCCCCTAAGAAGCACACAACATCTCATATTAATGCGTTTCATTTTAATCACATTTTGTTTTGATCCTACCTACACAAATGCACGTACATGGCATGAATTGTGTACATAAATTTTAATTCAAAAACCAAAAATTTGCAATGTGTCAATTATTGGGATTTAATTGATTGAATTTTTGTTGGTGGGGTGAAGGTGCAAAGGTAGCACTGTCATGTCCGGGTAGTGATGGGCAGATGACGGTTTGGAAGGAAGACACCACCAATTGGCTAGGCAGCTACGGCTTCCGGCTGCCGGGAAACCCCGACGTAAGCCGGTGTACCGCCGGCGTTGTGCCGGACTTGTCGTTGCAGGGCTGCGGTGCCACCACTGGCCCCGCCCATGGTCTGAGGCCCTTCTTCAGCATGTTCGGCATGCAGATGTACACTGTGGATGTGCTCACATCCCAGCCAGCCCAGCCCATGGGTTTCTGCCCCAATTCTGGCTCCGGTGGCCGCCCGGCGCCTCCCTCGCTACCACCTACCATAGTGCGGCCACCGTTGCGGCCACTGCCACCACTACATTCACCAATCAAGGCTTCAGCTTGTCCATACGAGTAAGAAGGCTTAACACTACACTCATCAATTTTAGTTTCCTTTAATGAATTAACGTTCCCCCATGTCTATTTTAGTTTTTCCTTGTTAATATCTATGTTGATCACTTATGGATTAAGGATAATCCATTGCAAAAACTGCCACTTTGTTATATCAATTTTTTTTCGTCAACAATATAATATATGAAGACAGTTAAGTTAATAAAGCTGAGTTGCATCAGTATTTGTCTGGTAGTTCTAAGTACCCTTTCAACTAGTTGTGTATGTCTTGATGTATTAGAGAGATTGTGATCATCAGAATGTGACCTGCTTATTAGGTCTTGGTAATTAAAAACCAATTTCTAGACATGCATACTTGTATGAGTTCACAAATTCAATGTTGGATTAATTTTTTTTTTAAATTTATTTTGTTAAACAAATCAGCAATTGGATGAAGCCGGAGTACAGATGCTACTGGAGGGTGGTGTCGCCGGACATGAAGGTTGCGGTGGTGTTCGGGCTGCTGGCGGCCGGCAAGTATGGCACCAACATGACTTTGAGGGAGGGGCTGGAGGGGAAGGGGGATGTGTACAGGACCCTCCTAAGGGAGGCCACAGCTGCCCTTCTGAACTCATACAACAGCCTCCAATTCAGATACCCCACTCTGAGTGTCATCTTTCTCATGAACTCTGCCTTATTGGGCTCCCCTCAACATGCCCTCATCACTGCCCTTAGATTCAAGAGGGCCAACTCTGGTGCTGGGAATTTAGCCCAGTGCAATTTCACTCCTTGCAAGTGAATTAGGATGATGATCTCAATGCCATTGATTTTGTTTTGGGAGCTTATATATACCATTGTTATGATTATATATCTGTGAGGTTGGAGATTTATGTTGGGGAAAGCTATGGGTGTGCTATATAGTTAAGTTCACTAGGGTTATGACCTTTTGTTAAATTTATATAGCAGGTGGTTGTTTTCATTTTATTTCGGTTAATTAGCTTCATGTTGATTCATTAGGAATGACAAGCTCCTTGTGACAGGATTTAGTTATGTTCAATATGCCAACAATTAATTGTGGGTGGTCCTCATTTGGCTGTGGTAAAACAAAAATATAAATACTAGTGGTTGGAAAATGGAACATTTAGAAGAGCTCAAGCAGCTATTTTTAGCTCTTCAAATTTTAGAATTAGTTGCTTCAAATTTTAGCTTACCATTCCAACTAAATCAAACCAACTGAAATATTTTGGTTGGTTTCGGTTCGGTTTGGGCTTGTGGTTTGGTTCGGCACGACGCTTGAATTTAACGACCAAAGGGCTATTCGGCAATTTGGTTAACAGATTGAATGCCTTAATTTTAAAGTGTGTGAACTGTGAAGTAGTTTTTTACACTCTGAACCATGATTTACCATTCTTAATAAAAATCACATACACCCTTTAAAATTGTGGTTCGGCAGCTACGAAAAATACATGACACTGGTGAAGATAAGTGGGGCAGAGAGCATCACTCACTGACGACAACAAAGCGATAAAAATGCTAACGTGGTAGGTAGTTCAAAAATTTAACCCACCCATTAAAAAACACTGATATGGCAATAATCTAAGTGGAGTGGATCCAAATGTCGTTCAAATAGGATGCATCCCTGTTTTTTATAGAAGATACATAGTTTTCTAGCCATGTCTTCCCATTTTGCTTCTGGTTTTCTAGCCATGACATCCCATTTTGCTTCTGGTTCCAAGCAAGAGGCGTTTTGTCACAAGTAAGCTCTTGCAAGTTTCTTGCATGCTTGTTCTTTCATTTGGAGTTGGAGTTGGAGTTGTGCGCCCAATCCCAATTTGGATCAATGAAATTGATGCTTGTTGGACTTTACTCCAATTTTCTTCATCATTTGTATGCAGGAAACCATGTGAGGGTCCAAAATGTCAATCACTTTATCAGGGAATGAACCAAGGGCATATGTTGGCAGGTTTGAGATCAGAAGTGAACATGCTATGTGCTGGTCTTTTTCCTGCGAACATCTCCAACAAGGGCACCCCAAAACTGTATATATCACCCGTACTTGTAACTCTACTACCAGCTCCATACTCTGCAACAAATTGTTAACATGTTAATATTTCAGACGTTTCAGAGACACGAGTGTTAATAAGAGATGATCCAGATAGAGAAATTTTAATTACCTGGTGGAATGTAACCAAGACTGCCTTTCAGAGTTACTGTGCTTTTAGGCGCCGCTCTTCTCCAGGATGTATTGAGTTGGGCTGGCCGCGCCGGATTGGGCCAACTCAGTCCATGAGGGTTGGCTCGGCCTGGCCCCAAGGGCCACTACCCTAAGCCTAGCTAACCTTAAGTATGGCTGGGCCCACAGCGGCAAGTTGATTATAACTAGCAAGGTAAGGTGAGTGCTATTAGCTCTTAGCTCTTGATTTATTTGCTTTCTTTGTCAAATTTGCATTGCGGCAGTCTGTTATCTCTTTCAGCCTTGTTTAGCTCTGATTTTGCGTGTTGTTTGGGTTGGAAGCAGGGGTTGCCTGCTTCTAATTTGATCATTTCCCGAGAGAAGAAAAAACCGTATCGGATTTCCATGACTGATTTTAATCGATGGCGGCTTTCTTTCACTAGTCAATGATATGGATTTCTTTAACGATCAGTGTATTTGTTACAATAAAAGGAATTGGCACAAAGTAGGCGAAGGATTGTTGAGAACCAATCCAAGCCAATGGATGACTTTTGAGGATTGAGTACTACTAGAACGGCCTTTGCATTATGTTGCATGGATGCGTTGCAGCTAGTTTGACGACGACAATAAATTAGGCAATTTGTTACACCATACCCATACCCGATTTATATCACATAAAAATTTTAATTTTATAAATAAATTCTTATTGAATAATGAAATAAATTATAATAATTTAATATATTTAATATAGATTCCGATTGATTCTAATTTTATAGATTCTAATTAAAAGAAGATATATTATAATAATTTAATTTATTATTAATTATTTTTATTACATTTTGATGGATCAAAATTTTTATTTTTAACCACACGTTAGGATTGAATTTATTTTTTATTAATAAGAGTTGATAAAGAAAATGGTATAGTAGGTTGCTAGTTTTAATTTTTTGTTTTATATGAACAAAGTTGCTCACTAAAACCAGCCGATTTTCTTTGATAGATTGGATTCTCATCGCTGTGCACCGAAACCATTAGATTTTTTTCTATGATTGATTGGAATCTCATAGTTACATCTAAGATGGACGTTAGCTGACCTTTTGATCTCTTACATGTTATGTATAAACAGAACCCTTATTTGCTTTCTGGAAATCCATCGGATCCAGCAGTGGATCAGACATTGCAGTGGCTGCAAATCTGGCAATGGTGTCCCTGGGAACAGAAACGGATGGTTCAATCATCTGCCCTGCTAGTTCTAACTCCGTTGTAGGGATAAAACCCACAGTGGGGCTTACTAGCAGGGCTGGAGTCATCCCGATATCTCCTCGTCAAGATACTGTCGGGTAAGCCGCCTCTTATTATTCATTTTCAATAATGTGATCACCCTTTCAAAGCTTTTAGAAACTGCAAAAAATTGGAATTAGACATTACCTTTTCGTGTATATTTGATAATATAAATTATTTGTTGCAATTGTGTCTGTCAAATGCATGCAGACCCATTTGTCGAACAGTCACAGATGCTGTCCATGTATTGGAAGCAATTGTGGGAGTTGATCCTAGACTCAGCATTGGCAACAAAGGCTGCAGCCAAGTTCATTCTTAGTGGAGGTTACAAGCAATTTCTCGAGTTCGATGTGTTAGGCCCTTTAGGCCTATACCCAAGCTTTGAAACCACTGTTGGGCCCTTCGGGCCCCTAAAAGGGATTTTAAACAATCAAAGGAAACTCGCAATAGATGTCACGGGCCTCTCTTAATCCAAAAGCTAACTCAAGATTAAGGCTTTCTCATTAGCCTATATACAAGTTACCAATAACCTCTACGACCGATGTGGGACAAACCCAACAACTCCCCTTCATACATCGGGTGTGGCCCAAAACTATCATCGTCTAATAACTCCCCTTAAATCAGACGGCACCCAACTGGTAAACTCCCCTCAAATCATCAGGTGGAACCCATGAAGGAAACAACAACAATCGGCGTAGACAAACCCGGCTCGAACTTGGCTCTGATACCACTTGTTAGGACCTTTGGGCCCAGACCCAAACTCCAAAATCACTGTTGGACCCTTCGGGCCCCCAAAAGGAATTTTAAACAGCTAAAGGAAACTCGTAATAGGTGTCACGAGCCTCTCTTAATATAAAAGCTAGCTCAAGAATTAAGGCTTTTCCATTAGCTTATATACAAGTCACCAACAACCTCTACGACCGATGTACGACAAACCCAACAGGATGGCCTCAGAGGAAAGAGGCTGGACATCCTCAGAAAACATTTCTTTGATTTTCCGGAAGGATCAGCCCAAGAAATAGCTCACAACAGTCATTTCAGAACACTTGGGTAATTCACAAATGTCATTAATATATTCTATTCATATATACTTCACCTGTCTTAATTTTATGTGAAGAGGGAGATGGGCCATCTTGGTGGATGATATAGGGATTTCCAATCTATCTTCCATTCTGAACTATGAAGAGAGTGGAGAAGAGATTGCAATGTTAGCAGAGTTCAAGATGTCACTCAATAATTACTTGTCCGAGCTAACCAGCTCACCGGTAAGAACATTGGCAGATTATAGCCTTCAACAACAAACACTCAAATAAGGTAGAAAATCTTCTCAGTTCATTAGTATTCATCCTACATTGAGTTTGGTGAAGTGATATTAAGTGATAATACCACAGGAGAAAATTTTAGAGTTTGAACAAGAGATTCTTTTAGCTGCACAAGGTTCTGATGGCATTGGTGAGGTAGAAAAACTAGCTATCGACAATATGGAAAGGTTGTCAAGAGAAGGAATAGTGAGATTGATGGAAGAGAAAAAGTTGGATGCTATAGTGACTCCAGATTCAAGTGGGTCATCTATTTTGGCAATTGGTGGGTACCCTGGGATAAGTGTGTCCGCTGGCAATGGACCAGATGGGATGCCATTTGGTATCTACTTTGGAGGGTTGAGGGGTTCTGAACCTACACTCATTGAAATTGCCTATAGCTTTGAGCAAGCAACCATGATCAGGAAACCGCCCATGTTAGAGGGTTATATAACTCTAAGCTGTTTCTGATTAGCGACAAGATGAACAGATAAGATTTGGCAATCTTGGTTTTGAGCATTGCAGCCTCAAGTTTGGTTTTCCTTGTATCATTGTTGCTATAACACACTAAATTTTCTTGTAGTTTCTGACAAGTTATACAGCTGGTTATCAATCCTCATTCCCTTTCCACATTTTTCATCATTTACCATGTTTATATCAGTTGCCCAGTTGATAATAAATTGTTGTAATTTTTGCTAACATTACCTGACTGGGTACACATATGAAGCTTGCAAACTTTATTTCCTTTTTTCAATTCAACAATAGAGAGTGATGTATATTCATATGAAGAAATTACACTCAGTAGTGTATGACTGTGACATTGTATTCAGCAATGGCAGTTAGTCCGCTGAGCTCCACTGTCCTGGTCAAGGCAAAGCCCTTGGCATGCCGGAAAAATCCAGTGCCCCCAACAATTGACAGCTCCCGGACAGCCTCAGTGATTGGATTACGACCAAGCATAGAGAGAGAGCTCCCATTAAACTCCCCATTGGTGAAGACAAATGAAATGGCCATGATAAGAGTCAGCTTGTCCCTCCCTGTGCTTCCAGATAATCCCTGAGCCCTCCCCACCTCCATGGAGCTTGCCTCTGGTCCCTCGGTCAGTGGGTCATCATCGACGAAAAGGGCGCCGAAGTTTGTTGCTGACTGGGCCGTGGTGTTGGCCTGTGCTACTTGCACGGCAGTTGCATTGTCTCCACCGACACTATCATGTAGGAAGAAATGGAGCTTGGTCACCTTCTCCTCAAAACCCTCAGAGTGGTAGGAGGACTCAACATGGCCACTTCTTGCAGAAACTACAGACAAGAAAAGTGCAAGAAAGAATGAGAACCCCACTACTTTTGTCATCTGTCTCTTCTATGTCAGAATTCGTTTGTAGTGTGGAGTTTGATTAGATCATACGCGAATATATACTTCACTTTTGTCATCTTTCTTTGCAATTTGTGGTGTTGCGGATCCAGCTAATGGCGTTGAACTTTTCATCGTGAAAATTGCTACTGTTGAAATACTGCAAATTGCAGTCGTTAGGACTTGATGTTGCTCCTATTTGTACTTTATTTATACTTTTAAGTTCAGTTGTTAATTGACATACACAGGAGTTGGGAACCATTCATTCGACGATGTTGAACTTTTTCATTTATTACTATCTTCTTAAATTGAATGGTGCTTAGATGCAGACATGTATATGATAACAATATACATTATAGCTGCAATGGTTGTTATAAAATGCTAGTATATAACATACATGATGCAAAATTTATGGGGTTGACTTTTGTACACAGATGTATTGCTTCAGTTGGGCGTAGTACTTAGCTGGTTCAAAGCTTAACTGTTCTTAGAAGAATTAAACTTGGGCAAGCATGCCATTTGTTTGACTTTTAATTGACACTAGAATAATTATAAAGATAAACTCAAATGGGGGCAATATACACTTTATTAATAGAATTACTTTGTCAAACCCTTGTTGGAGATTAGATTAGTATATATCACCTCTTCATACTTAATGGTTTGCCACTCACAGACTAATGACTAAATTGATTAAGTGGGTAGGCAACGGATTAGGTAATGAATGTCAACTTGAGCCCAAATTTTAAAACTGCACATTTGTGGAAATGCAAAAACTATTACAAGTCAGCAATATTTACAACTACCAAAGCATATAATTGAATACATATTTTCTCTCTAACATTTGGAAGCCATTTTAAGCCTGCCCCTTTCATATATCACAAATCCCCATGTTCTTGACAATTACTTAAGAGTTTTTATTCTAAATATCAGACAAGGAGACGTATATACGCGGAGTAAAGTGAATAGCTGAAGGTGTATGGGATTTGTAAGAGGTATAATAGGTCTTTTTAAATCTAAAAATTAGTTTAAAAAATAAAAAATTTTCGTTAACTCAATAAACAAGTTACCAACCTCCCTCACAACCACCACTAATAATATTTAAATAAAAATATTTATTTATATTTAATTAAGTCTTATAATTATATTAATTGTAAAATGTCATAGCAAATTAAGTAAAGTCCATACAATTTTTTAAAACCTGCTCTATTCAAATAGATGGTATCTTTGCTACTCACAGAGGAGACAGACTTTACAATTAAGAAAATGCAGTAAAAAGGTTGCCTGTCTAGCATTTTCATGCATGGAATCTAACATTTTTATAGACATGCCAAAACTTGAAAATTTGGTAAATAAGATTGATTTTGCCCCTAAATAAAGTTTTAATCCTTCTCATGGTTCTTCTATGATTGATTTTGCACCTAAATATATCTTTAATCCCTATCATGGTGCAACTAACCTACCAGCTGATTAGCGGGTAAGGCCGCTTTAGCTGTAAAAATCCTTATTTGGAAGTAATTATTAGAAACGCCTGCGTGGGACGCACATAAAGGGTAAAAACCTTCCACTTCTTCCTTTTTACTTGTGTTGTTTGTTACTTTAATTTGCATTCATTTCTTTATTTGTATTGCTTTTTATAATTTATGTAATATTGGGTTTATCCCATCTTATTTGTAGTTAACTCATGACTTGTATATAAACTAACAAGAAAATTTTATTCTTTAAAATTAATTTTTGAATTAAAAAAACCCGCGACATTTGTTTCAAAGTCCGTTTTAAGGGCCATAAAGCCCAACACATAATACATGTGTAAATACTTGAAATAATGAACTAAGTTCATTTATTAAACATTGGTCATTAGCACATCTAACACAATCAAACTCAAACTCTTGTTCTTCAACCACTAGTGTATAATAGTGACATTGAACTCGACAGTGACACCATTCGCCGACGAGAATTCCACCGTCTTGATCATTGTGAATCCCTTGGCCAGCCGGAAAGCTCCGGTACCACCGACGATGGCCAGCTCCCGGACAGCCTCAAATATAGGATTCCGGCTAAGCACATTGAATGAGCTCCCATTAAACTTACCTTGTGTGAAGTCAAAGCTAATGGCCGTCAATGCCACCGCCTCATCCCTGCCTGCAAAACCCTCAATTCCCTGAGCCCTTCCCACCTCATTCGAGCTCCAATCTGGCCCTTCGGTTAACGGGTTATCGTCGATGAAGAGGGCGCCAAAGAAGGTCGGCGACATGGCCGTGGAGTTGGCCTGGGCCACCTGAACTGCAGTGGCGTTGTGATTGCCACCCAGGCTGCTGTGGTAGTAGAAATGGAGGGTGGTCACCTTTTCCTTACCAAATCCAAGGCTTTCCCTCCAATTCTCTGGTTGAAAGGAGGATTCAACATATGCTTGGCCGCTTCCTGCGGCAAATACAAACACAAGAAGGATTAATAATCCTGCTTCAATGTTTGCCATCTCTTCTACTTCTGCTCAACCACAATACTGGGTAGTCATTATAGAGTGCTCATGTTTATATAATGTCAACTATATATACATATATATAGTTTTCGTGGGAGAAGAAGTCAATATCTTGACATTCAAATTAAGTACCACTTGTCCATGTTTCCACTCACCACCAGCTCATCGGAAAACTGGTTTCAGCTAAGTAAATAATAAATTTCTTATTATTGTGTCTACTCATGGAAGGATATACATGTTCTAATTAATTTGTATATAGACTTAGATATATTTAGTACCATCACACAATTCCTCTCTAGAATCAACTAATGTATCTAGCTGGGAAATTTGCCAATGTGTATCATTATACGATTATATGTGAAAGGGCGTAGTTACGTGATTGTAATTGTTAACTTCTCTTCGTAAACATGAATATTCAATGAAATAAACGGAACTTCAGCTTTGTGGAGTGCATTTACAAGCAAACTATCGAATTTGATGCCATACATAAAAATACCTTCTTCAATAAAAAATAAAGAAAGTCTCGCTCAAGCAGGTCTCGATTCTAATTGGTCCATAATAATTCCTTACAATGGGTGCTGCTTCAGAGCTAGCGCTGTTAATTGAGCGAGCCAACTCGTGAGCATTTGACATTTGATTCGACTCGAAATTTAACATTTAAATGGTCGAGCTCGAACTCGACTTGAACTCGAATCCTTCGAGGCGAGTTTGAGCAATGTAGTGTTCGACTTGACTCGACTTGGTTATAACTTGAACTCGACTCGAAATTGATTCATAGTTTGGCTCGAAGTCGACTTGATAAAATAATATAATAATATAGTCTTTATATATATATATATATATATATACACACTAATACGCTTAATTGTAATTAGTTATATTTATTTATATATAATAAAATAACAAAGTAGTGAGATAGTTTAGATTGTAGGTATTCAAGTTGAAGTCATGGAAGTTGTGAGTTTAATCCACGTTAACTTCATTTTTTTTAAATGAGTTACTTTCAACTTTATAATAGAGCTGGTTTCGTACTCACAAATGAGTTGGGTTCGAGCTCGAGTCGGGCTCAAACAATACAAAAATATTCGAGCCAAAGCTCAAACATGTATATTTAAAACTCGTTCGATGTCAAATCAAGTTTGAACAACCAACAGGTTCAAACTATTTGAGCCAAGTTCAAATATAAGTCAAAGCTCAACTTACTCATTTATTTAGCAATCAAAGCCACTTCCTTACTCTCTAAAGCAATCTCCCCGCCAATCCCCGACGACGCTCTGACTTCACAATTTAATTAGTTTCTGCTTAAATTTAATAGCTAATTGAATATTGCCGTCTGGACCTAGCTAGTAGATAAATTAAGCTTCCTATTGTATATAGATAGACAAATAAATGGCTGTTGTAATTTCAAACAATTATGTTATCATTGATGTCAAATCATAGCTCAGGTCACAAGCACGCATGCGCATAAAAATTAACCATCTTAATTTCTCTCTCTAAATTTATATGATTAAACATTAATTACTCTTTTCAAAACTACATTAATTACTATATTTAAAACAAGATCAACATGAATTGACATATTACAGTAAGTTTCAAATTATTCTAACTTGTAAAGTGCATTCATATATTACTGTTGATTTTAAATTTTCGGCTCAAAAAGTAAAAATATTTATTACAAATTGTGAAGGGTAATTTATCCCTCCTTGCAATCATAAGTTGCCAAATAATATTTCTACTTTGATTAGGTTGATAATGTATAATCTGAGCCATTGGGAGCTAGCAGTGTAAATCTTAAGTTGTTTAACTATTTTGCGTTGAAAGTTTTTTTTTTTTTAAGATCTTATTCAGACCGTCCTTATAATCTGACGACCCAAATTGATCTAGAGTGGAATTTTTTAGCACCTTTGGACGAATAAGGCTTCAAGATTTATTTTTTAACTCAAGGTATACCTGGGCCTTGCACATGGTTGTCTGTAAATTATTTATATATTAATTATACTTCCCAATAATCATTATTTCTAGAACTTTCCACTTATAAATTGATTATAATTAATTATTATCTTGTTCTTTTTATAAAATGTTTCACCCTGATATCAAATATAAAATTATTTTTTAGAATTTTCCATTTATGAATTGATTATGATTAATTATCATCTTGTTCTTTTTATATTATGCATTGACTTGTTATCAGATATGAAAAATTTTTTTATTAACATATATCATATATATTATAATCATAATATACTTAAAATTAATTAAATTCATTTTATATTATAACACACCCTTTAACATATGTATTTTCTAATAAATTAAAACTTCTTTAAATATATATTTTGTAGTAAAATATTTCCGTGTGTTGTGTAGCTTGTTCTATTTGATTTTACACCTATTTTATATTTCACTATACTTTTAAAAATTAGAAGATTCTAATTATGAATATTCATAATTTGTTTGAGTTTTGCCCAATTTTTTAAAAATTTAAATCAACTCAAAATACAATCAAACTTGATTTAAATTCAATTCTATATTTTCGTTGTAAGCTTTGAAAAAAAGGTCGACAACCATACTATGTGACTATAATACATGAACATAATATTTTATTTAAGTTTCTCTAATTCTACATTTTCGTTGTAAGGTTTATTATTAAATATTTTGGTTTGATAGATTTTGAGAAAGAAGAAGAAAGTGGTTTGAAAAAGAAAAAGAAAAAAGAAAAAAGAAAAAAAGAAAAACTTTTTATCATTCTTTCTTATGTGTTTGGATAAAAGAAAAGAAAAAATTTAAAATATCATTTCACTTTCTATTATTTTCTTCCATCTTTTGTGGGAAAATAATCTGTGAAGGAGTTTTCTATCATTTCCTTTTCTATGTTTTCTCACAAACCAAACAAACAAGACAAGAGAGAAGTTTTCTTGTTCATTTTTTTCTCACAATCAAAACAAACCCTTATAAAAATGACATATTATAATTTCGCAAAAACTTAATTAATTATAATCCTAGTCAAATTCAAAATTTTTTACCTATATATTTTGAAAATTTTGAAATTTTCTAAGTTTTCATATATTTAGAAATTTTTTTATTTACTTATAACGCGCACGTGCATTGGACTCCTATATAATATTTAGATTTAAGAATTATATTATTTTTTAAAGAAAATATCTAAATTAACTTATAGTATACCCTACTTGAACTAGAAATTCAATTACAAATCTGAAAATATTTTTAAAATTAATTCAACTACAAATTTGGAATTATGTTTTACAAATTTAAATCTTAAATTTTCCATATTTTCATCACACTGTTTTCATATTTTTTGCAAAACATTTCTCCTTGTTTGGAAGTTAATTTCTTAGCTTAGGCTTGTCCAAACTCTAAACTATCTACTATTTCTTTTAGAGTAAAAACAACTTTTCTTTTTCTTTCCTCATAGTAAATAAGAGGGTGTTAAGTAGAACAATTACTTACCTGATAAAAAAATATGAAATAAGACATATACAAACTGTCTTGCTACATAAATCTTTTATTCAAAACTGAGAAGAAAAAGGATCAAAGCAGTTGTTCGCAGAGGGAACGTTGGAATAGCATAGCGACCAATATGCCATTTTGTCATTTAAAGACTAAATCTAGGGTTGCTAATTGAGCGAGCCAGCTCGTGAGTATTTAGCATTCGGCTCGGTTTGACCCGACTTGAAACTCGATATTTAAATACTCGAGTTCGAACTCGAATCTTACGAGCCGAGCATGAGCAAGGTCATATTTGACTCGACTCGATTCGATTATAACTCGAACTCGACTCGTAGCTCGACTCAATAAAATAATATAATAATATAATTTTTATATTATATATATATATATAAATATAATATAATAATAAAGAAGTGAGATAGTTGAGATGGTAAGTATTTAAGTTGATGACTTCAAGGTTGTGGTTCAATCCATATTTATTGTATTTTTTTCGTTCGATCTCGAGTTGAGAGTTTGAACATTTATCTTTAAAACCCGTTCGATTTCGAGTTGAGTTCTAACCCAAGTTGAGTTCGGCTCGCTTGTTCGATTAGCACCCATAACTAAATCTAATCAATATAAGCTTCTTATTAACTAATTAGATAATGAATACAATTCTATCATTGATTCTTCCTACAATCAGAGTTTTGTGAAAAGATAAGAATTGGACGAAAAAAGAGAGCCACTTACAGCAAACAACAAACTATATGAAACTTACAGAAAAAAGGAAGGCAAACGATGTGCCATTTTGTGGAGACGCCGAATTCACGAATTCATATTATAATATCCACCAAAGTCATTATGGGCTTGATTGACGATAATTTAGAAAAGTTGAGGAGGAGATGTACTTAGTGTTAAATGATTATATACTTATCTTTTTAATTATTGGCAGGAAATTATGCGCAATTTATATTATAGACAAATTTAAATTTTATGCATAATTAGTATTTAATAATGATAAGATGGGCTATAATAATTTTATGTTTTAGACATAGATTCTAATTGACTTTAATAATTGATTAAAATGAAAAGATAAAATATAATAATTTTATTTTATTTTTTGTTGTAATTTAATTAATTAAATCTCCTATTATTTATTAATGATTATTGAATTTCACTTTTATTAATAAATGGAGATATACTAAATAAGAGTTGACTTTTATTAACAGTTAAAATTAAAGAAATTTCAAAAAAATAAATGAAATTTCCAAATATCTTAATTAGATTTGAGATGATTTTTTACCTTTATTAAAACTAATTATAATAATTCATTTGCTAACCCAAAATTTACACATAGATTATATATAAACGTTTTAATTTTCTCAAGAAAAGCAAACAAGAGCAAAGAGCTGTCTCTGGCTAAGCAGCCATGGCTGCCATTGACCACCTCCTCCTCTTCACCTCCTTCCTTGCCATCACTTCTGCATTCGAGATCAGAGAAGCCACCATTGACGACATTCACTCTGCTTTCACCCACCACAAGCTCACTTCCAAGCAGCTGGTGCAGTTCTACCTCGACCAGGTCAATGACTTCAACCCTCTCCTCCGAGCAGTCATCGAGTTGAATCCAGACGCGCTCCGGCAGGCCGAGTTCGCCGACCAGGAGAGGATGGCCGTCGGCGGCGCCTCCCCTGGCGGGCTACATGGGGTGCCCGTCCTGTTCAAGGACAATTTAGCCACCAACGACGAGCTCGGCACCACCGCTGGCTCACTGGCCTTGCTGGGCTCAGTGGTGGGTCGAGACGCTGGCGTGGTGGCGCGGCTCCGGCGTGCAGGGGCTGTGATCCTCGGCAAGGCTAGCATGAGTGAGTGGGCTGAGTTCAGAGGGCTCTCTGTTCCAGAGGGTTGGTGTGCCAGATCCGGGCAAGGTAAGGTGAGTGTTATTAGCTCTTAGCTCTTGATTTATTTGCTTTCTTTGTCAAATTTGCATTGGGGCAGCTTGTTATCTCTTTCAGCTTTGTTTAGCTCTGATTTTGCCTGTTGTTTGGGTTGGAAGCAATGGTTGCCTGCTTCTAATTTGATCATTTCCCGAGAGAAGAAAAAACGTTATCGGATATCCATGACTGATTTTAATCGATGGTGGCTTTCTTTCACTAGGCAATGATATGGATTTCTTTAACGATCAGTGTATTTGTTACAATAAAAGGAATTGGCACAAAGTAGGCGAAGGATTGTTGAGAACCAATCCAAGCCAATGGATGACTTTTGCGGATTGAGTACTACTAGAACGGCCTTTGCATTATGTTGCATGGATGCGTTGCAGCTAGTTTGATGACCGACACTAAACTAGGCAAGATGTGCCCGATTTATATTACTATTTATATTACATATAAATTTTAATTTTATAAATAAACTCTTGAATAATAAGATGAACTACAATAATTTAATATATTAAATATAGATTCTGATTGACTCTAATTTTATAGATCCTGAAGATATATTATAATAATTTAATTTATTATTCATTATTTTTGTTGTATTTTAATTGATCAAATTTACTACTTTTAATCACAGGCTAGTATTGAATTTGTCTTTTATTAATAAGGAAAATGGTATTGTAGGCTTGCTGGTTATAATTTTTTTGTTTTATCTGAACAACGTTGCTCACTAAAACCAGCAGATTTTCTTTGATAGATTGGATTCTCATCGTTCTGAAACCAATAGATTTTTTTCTATGATTGATTGGAATCTCATAGTTACATCTAAGATGGACGTTCGCCGATCTTTTGATCTGTTACATGTTATGTATAAACAGAACCCTTATTTGCTTTCTGGAAATCCATGCGGATCCAGCAGTGGATCCGCCATTGCAGTGGCTGCAAATCTGGCAATGGTGTCTTTGGGAACAGAAACGGATGGTTCAATCATCTGCCCTGCTAGTTCTAACTCCGTTGTAGGGATAAAACCCACAGTGGGGCTTACTAGCAGGGCTGGAGTCATCCCGATATCTCCTCGTCAAGATACTGTTGGGTAAGCCGCCTCTTATTATTCCTATTCAATAATGTGATCACCCTTTCAAATCTTTTAGAAACTGCAAAAAATTGGAATTAGACATTACCTTTTCTTGTATATTTGATAATGTAAATTATTTGTTGCAATTGTGTCTCTCAAATGCATGCAGACCCATTTGTCGAACAGTCTCAGATGCTGTCCATGTGTTGGAAGCAATTGTGGGAGTTGATCCTAGAGATGCATTGGCAACAAAGGCTGCAGCCAAGTTCATTCCTAGTGGAGGTTACAAGCAATTTCTCAAGTTGGATGGCCTCAGAGGAAAGAGGCTGGGCATCCTCAGAAAACATTTCTTTGATTTTCCAGAAGGATCAGCCCAAGAAATAGCTTACCACAGTCATTTCAGAACACTTAGGTAATTCTCAAATGTCATTAATCATATAAGCATATGAAATCCTTTTATATGCTATTCATAAATACTTCACCTGTCTTAATTTTATGTGAAGAGGGAGAGGGGCCATCTTGGTGGATGATATAGGGATTGCCAATCTATCTTCCATTCTGAACTATGAAGAGAGTGGAGAAGAGATTGCAATGTTGGCCGAGTTCAAGATGTCACTCAATAGTTACTTGTCCGAGCTAACCAGCTCGCCGGTAAGAACATTGGCTGATATTATAGCCTTCAACAACAAACACTCAAATCAGGTAGAAAATCTTCTCAATTCATTAGTATACATCCTACATTGAGTTTGGTGAAGTGATACTAAGTGATAATACCACAGGAGAAAATTTTAGAGTTCGGACAAGAGATTCTTTTAGCTGCACAAGGTTCTGATGGCATTGGCGAGGTAGAAAAACTAGCTATTGAGAATATGGAAAGGTTGTCAATAGAAGGAATAGTGAGATTGATGGAAGAGAAAAAGTTGGATGCTATAGTGACTCCAGATTCAAGTGGGTCATCTATTTTGGCAATTGGAGGGTACCCTGGGATAAGTGTGCCGGCTGGCTATGGACCAGATGGGATGCCATTTGGTATATGCTTTGGAGGGTTGAGGGGTTCTGAACCTACACTCATTGAAATTGCCTATAGCTTTGAGCAGGCAACCATGATCAGGAAGCCGCCCACGTTGGAGGGTTATAAAACTCTAAGTTAGAGGGTTATAAAACTCCAAGCTGTCTCTGATTAGCGACAAGATGAACAGATAAGATTTGGCAATCTTGGTTTTGAGCATTGCTGCCTCAAGTTCGGTTTTCCATGTATCAATGTTGTTATAACACACTAAATTTTCTTGTAGTTTCTGACTAGTTATACAGCTGGTTATCAATCCTCATTCCATTTCCACATTTTTCATTATTTACCATGTTTATATCAGTTGTCCTGTTGATAATAAATCGTTGCAATTTTTGCTAACAGTACCGTACTGGGTACTCATATGAAGCTTGCAACCTTTATTTCATTTTCTCAATTCAACAATAGAGAGTGATGTATATTCATACGAAGAAATTACACTCAGTAGTGTATGACTGTGACATTGTATTCAGCAACGGCCGTTAGAACGCTGAGCTCCACCGTCCTGGTCGAGGCAAAGCCCTTGGCAAGCCGGAAAAATCCAGTGCCCCCGACAATGGACAGCTCCCGGACAGCCTCAGTGATCGGATTACGACCAAGCATAGAGAGAGAGAGCTCCCATTAAACTCCCCATTGGTGAAGACAAATGAAATGGCCATGATAAGAGTCAGCTTGTCCCTCCCTGTGCTTCCAGATAATCCCTGAGCCCTCCCGACCTCCATGGAGCTTGCCTCTGGTCCCTCGGTCAGTGGGTCATCATCGATGAAAAGGCGCCGAAGTTTGTTGCCGACTGGGCTGTGGTGTTGGCCTGTGCTACTTGCACGGCAGATGCATTGTCACCAACGATACTATCATGTAGGAAGAAATGGAGCTTGGTCGCCTTCTCCTTCTCAAAACCCTCAGAGTGGTAGGTGGACTCAACATGGCCACTTCTTGCAGAAACTACACATATTGAGCAAAATTTATGTGGTTGACTGTGTACACAAAACTGTCGGTTGGATGTATAAACTTAGGCTGTTCAAAGCTGACTGTTCTTAGAAGGAATAAATTTAGGCAAGCATGGCATTTGTTTGACTTTTAATTGACACTATAATAATTATAAGGATAAACTCAAGTGGGGGCAATATACAGTTAATTAATAGGATTACTTTGTCAAACCCATGGTTGCATAAATCGGAATCGAAATCGGAATCGGTTTTCCAGTGAATCGGAATCGGAATCGGAATCGGTCTGAATCGGCCAAGAATCGGTTCAGTTGAATCGGTCCAAATTAATTTAATCGGTCATATATAATAATTTGACAATTTATAATATAAATATATTAAAATTGGATATTGATGTTATTTTGATATTATTCTGTGTATTATAGTTTATGATATTTTTAAATATTTTTTAAGATTTTTTTAATTATTTAGAATTAATTATTATTTTTGACTCGAGTTAGACTCGAGTCAACTTTTAATTACGAGAATGCCACTCTTTACCCCGCCGCCGCCGCCGGCCCGGTCGGCGGCGAGTCTCGCGGCGGCGATGTCGGAGGATGTCGGCAGCCCGGTCGGACGAACAGGCGGCGGCCAAGAGCCGGCGGCGAGTCGGCGGCGATTCGTGCGTCACAGCCCGATTCGCTCCGGCCACACGTCGGCGGCGACGTTGCGAGGTCGGCGGCGAGGTCGGCAGCCCGGTCGGCGGCGAGCCCGGAGTCGGGACGCACGGCGGAGGGCGGAAACGGGGCGGCGGCGGGCGGACGAGCGGCGGCGGCGTGGGGGAGCGGGTTTGATTTTAGGTTTTTAAAATCTAAATTACCATTTTACCCATGCTTAAATAATTTAATAAAAATCATACCTAGGGTATTTTGGTAATTTCGTATAAAAACCGATTCCGATTTAAATCGGCCGATTCCGATTCCGCGTTAAATCGGTCGGAATCGGCCGAACTCGGCCGATTCCGAGGCCGATTTGGCGGCCGACTCGAAATCGGATCGGCGCGACGCCGATCCGATTTAAATCGGCCGATTCCGCACAGAATCGGCCGATTCGTACATCAGAGGTCAAACCTTTGAAGGAGATTAGATTAGTATATATCACCTGTTCATACTTAATGGCTTGCCACTTTCAGGCTGGTGACTAAATTGATTATGACGTAGGCAACCGGATAAGGTTATGATTATCAACTCGAGCCCAAATTTTAAAAACAGCCGTTTACACGTGTGGACAATATTTACAACTACCAAAGCATATAATTAAATATATATTTTTCTCTCTCACATCTTGAAGCCATCTTAAGCCTGTTCTTTTTATATATCACAAATCCCCATGTTCTTGACAATGACTCAAGTGTTTTTATTCAAAAAATCAGACAACGAGACGTACATGCGTGGAGTGAAGTGAAAAGCGGAAGGTATATCGTTGACGGGAATAAAGTATACCGAAAATGTTGGGCCCTTTAGGCATGGAACAAGGACTTGTAAGAAGGGTAACATATCTCTTTAAATTTAAAATTTTATTAAAAAAATAAAAAAATTTATTAGTCTATTTATAAATTATCAATTTCCCTCATAATTAATCTGATACTAACCCAATAAAAATAATGAATAACTAAATACGTATACATGGATAATAAATCTTATTTATTATTAAAACTTTAGAATCACCACTAATAATATTTAAATATAAGTATTTTATCTACATTTAGTTGAGTCTTACAGTGATCGGAAAATCTCATAGCAAATTACGGTAAGTCCATACAATTTTTAAAACCATGTCTACTCATATCGAAGGTATCTTTGCTGCTCACAGAGGAGATGGACTTTAAAATAAAGAAAATGCAAGAAAAGGGTTGCATGTCTGGCATTTTCATATATCATTATTCGTGATTGGACATGTTTCATCCGACATTTTAATAGACGTGCCAAAACTTGAAAATTTGGTAAATAAGACCCCTAAATAAAGTCTTAATCCTTATCATGGTTTTACTAAGATTGATTTTACACCTAATTATATCTTTAATCCCTATCATGGTGCTACTAACCTACTAGCTGATTAGCAGGTAGAGCCGGATGGTGTATAAGCTTGGCAGTAAATATCCTAACCTTGTTTGGGAGTAATTATCAGAAATGCCCACATGGGACGCACATAGGGGTGCACACAATACTTAATGGTTTTGCCTTCCTTATGTGGGTCTCAAATAGGCGTTCCTAATGATTACTCTGATCAAACTTCCTTCTTTATTAGTGTTCTTTATTATTTTACTTTGCATTCATTTCCCTTATTCGTATTGCCTGTTATGACTCCCATAATTTATGTGTGAATAGTTGAAACAATGAACCAAGTTCATTTATCAAACATTGGTCGTTAGCACATCAACACAATCAAACTCAAGCTCTTGTTCTTCAACCACTAGTGTATAATAGTGGCATTGAGCTCGATAGTGACACCATACGCCGGCGAGAATTCCACACTCTTGATCATTGTGAATCCCTTGGCCAGCCGGAAAACTCCGGTACCACCGGCGATGGCCAGCTCCCGGACTGCCTCTAAGATAGGATTCCGGCTAAGCACATTGAATGAACTCCCATTAAACGTACCTTGTGTGAAGTCAAAGCTAATGGCCGTCAATGCCACCGCCTCATCCCTGCCTGCAAAACCCTCAATTCCCTGAGCCCTTCCCACCTCATTCGAGCTCCAATCCGGCCCTTCGGTTAACGGTTGTTGTCGATGAAGCGGGCGCCAAAGAAGGTCGGCGACTTGGCCTTGGAGTTGGCCTGGGCCACCTGAATTGCAGTGCATTGTGATTGCCACCCAGGCGCTTTGGTATTAGAAATGGAGGGTGGTCACCTGTTCCTTACCAAATCCAAGGCTTTCCCTCCAATTCTTTGGTTGAAAGGAGGATTCAACGTGTGCTTGGCTGCTTCTTGCGGCAATTACAAACACAAGAAGGATTAATAATCCTTCTTCAATGATTGCCATCTCTTCTACTTCTGCTCAATGGGTAGTCATTATAGAGTGCTCATGTTTATATAATGTCAACTATACATCATGGTTGTAAAAATTAGAATCGAAATCGGAATCGGTTTTTGAAGGAGTCACTGAATCTGATCGAATCTGTCAGGAATCAGTTTAGTTAAATCGGTCCAACCAAGTCCTATGTAAAAATTTTAACTTAGTCAAAATTGGTGAGTTATTAGTTACAAAATATGTTATTATGATGTCATTTTTATGTTAAGATGTGTATTATATTTTATGATATTTTTTTCATATTTTTTGGATTTTTTTGAATTAGTTAGAGTTAGTTATTATTTTTGACTCAAGTCGAAGTCGAGTCAACTTTTAATTACTAGAATGCCCCTTACATTTTCTTTTCCCACCCCCCTTCTCTCTCCCTGACGCCACCCATCCCCCTCGCCCCGCCCCACCCTGCCTCCCCGTCGCCGCCCTCGTTGCCTTGCCGCACCATCCCATGTCGTGTTGTTGCCCCCTGCCCTGCTCTGCCACCCCGTTGCCGCCCTACCGCCCCATCCCGTGTCTCCCCATCGTTGCCCTCGCCGCCATGTCCCGTGTCGCCCAGTCACCCCCCCCCCCCTCGCCCCTCGCCTTGCCCTGTCGCTGCTGCGTCAAGGGGCGACACACTGGGTTGGCGGCAGATGGCCGAAGGGAAGGGACAGTGGCAGACAGGATGAGGGAGGGCGGATTCAAGGGGCGATGGCGGAGGGAGGGGCAGAGGCAAGGGACGGCACACAGGTCGGCGGCGGTGGCAGAGGGAGGGGCGAGGTTGCCAGCGGCAGACGGGTGGAGGGAGGGATCGGCAGTGGTGGACAGGCAAAGTGAGGGTAAGTAGTTTATTTTAGGTTTTTAAACTTTTGATTCCACTTTTACATATTCATAAATAATTTGTTTAATATCATACCTAGGGTGTTTTTATCATTAATACATAAAATTAATTCTTCCCGATTTACCCTGATTCTAAATCAGCCGTGAATCGACCGATTCATTGATAGTTTTATTAAAAACCCAATTCAATGCCATTTTTGGATCGGATTGCTTCCGATCCGAATTAAATCGGCCGATTTCTTTATCGATACTATATATATATATATATATATATATATATATATATATATATATATATATATATATATATATGGCTTTAGGGAGAGAAGTCAATATCTTGACCTTCAAATTAAATACCACTTGTCCATGTTTCCACTTCACCACCAACTCATCGGGAAAGTTGGTTTAAGCTAACTAAATAATAAATTTCTTGTTATTGTTTCTACTCTTGAAAGAAAGAGCCCCATGGGAGAATATGTGTTCTAATTAATTTGCATATAGACTTAAATATATTTAGTATCATCACACAATTCCTCTCTAGAATCAACTAATGTATCTAGCTGAGAAATTTGCCAATGTGTATCATTATACGATTATATATGAAAGGGCGTAGTTACGTGATTGTAATTGTTAACTTCTCTTTGTAAACACGAATATTCAATGAAATAAACGGCACTTCAGTTGTGGAGTGCATTTACAAGCAAACATGTATGGTCTGTTTGCTTCTCCAACCTCATCCACTGCTTACTTTGAGCAGCAGTCCTCATTCTTTTATGCATGAAGAAAACAGTATCAAAATATTATGCACACATACACGTAAAACAAAAATCAGTCAGAGTTGTCATGATCTAACCATACTTAAAAATACCTTCTTCAACAAATATAAAGAAAGTTTGAACCCTTATTATAAGACTTGCTCAAGCTGGTCTCGATCCTCAATGGCCCATAATAATTCCTTATAACTGTGCTGCCGCAGAGCCACCTCGTGATTCTCCAAAGCCCGTACCATCCGTCTCCCCACCAATCCCCGTCGACGATCTGACGGTGATCGCCCCCTTCGCAATTTCATTAGTTTCTGCTTAAAAATCTAATAAATGGCTGTTGTTATTTCAAACAATTATGTTATCATTTGATGTCATATCATAGCTCAGATCACATGCACGCACGCGCATAGAAATTCACAATCTTAAGTACTCTCTCTTAATTTATATGATTAAACATTAATTACTCTTTTCAAAACTACATTAATTACTATATTTAAAAAAAAGATCAACATGAATTGAAATATTACAGTAAGTTTCAAATTATTCTAACTTGTAGAGTACATTCATATATTACTGTTGTTTTTTTAATTTTCGGCTCAAAAAGTAAAAATATTTATTACAAATTGTGAAGGGTAATTTATCCTTCCATGCAATCATCAGTTGTTAAATAATATTTTTACTTTCATTAGGTTGATAATATATAATCTAAGCCGTTGACGTCGCACTGTCTTAGCTAGCCGGTGTAAATCTTAAGTTGTTTAACTATTTCGCCTTGAAGATAGTATGAAGTTTCACATGATCAACATATTTACCTAAAAGCTCAAATTGCAAAACTTAAACGTGAATACCGATTCCCAACTAAAATTTGCTTACCATGCATGGAGGTAAACACATTTGAAATTAAGAACGGTGACATGGGAACATGATCATGATCGATGAATTAGTTAAAAGTGCACTCATAGAGATTGGCCACACAATATGATTCCAAATAATCATGCAACCATGCTAATTATACAATTTATATAATTATAGGACTAGAATGGCTGCTCGAAGGCATTTAACATTACTATTTACTATTTTTCGACTATTTACTATCATTATATCGTTTACTGCTCTCCTAATTATCGGCCGTTATCGATTTCTAATTATTTGACCTCTTGAAAAAGGGTTAATAATTGATAAATTTTGATTTGAATCCGTAATTTTTTGACTAAATAAAACTCATATCAAGAATAGAAAACTTCACCATATATATATATATATAGGGCAACGCTATAGTGCGTTGCCTCACGTGGACCTTTGGATCTAATCCAACGGTCCACAATCAATCCCCCCCCCACCCACAAAACCCACTTCGTCGGCCGCCCCCGCTGGCTGCCCATGTAACACCCCATTTCGGCTCATTCGTGAACCGATCCGGAAATGTCACCGGCGACCGAACCATTCGCTAATCTACTGGGTTCGATTAAGCCGACTCGGATCTGCCCTTGGTGTCTTAAGATGGAGATGCGTGGGTTCCAACGTAGTCCTACATGCATGTTATGATGTGCAAGCAAAACAAAAACATTCAACAACAAGAAATTTTAATTAAAAATTCATTAATTTTTACGAAAAAACATACAAAATCTGTCCTAAAAGTGCAAGAGGGTCAACCTGTCCACAACAAGGGTATATAAATATTTTATCAAAATACGATAAAACATGACAATCTACTGTAGCATTCATCATTATCTCATTTGTTTTCATGTGAGCCGAGTCTGAACTCCAAGGTTTCCTACTCATTCACAATTATCCGTTCATTTCATAATAAGCAATTCATCAAGACAAAAACATCCTAATTATCATTCACATAGCATTAACACACCATCATTATACATTACACGCAGTAGGTACATGTGTGCGCGGTTCCGTGCTGCTCCTCCGTAGTCCCGACAGCTTTCATCCCTCGCATTTCTCACCTACATATATATAGAAAAACGTCAGCAATGGGTGTCACTGGTCCGGAAATAACTAATATCAAACTGGAACACGAGAGCAAACTCTCGTGGAAAGCAAACCATCATATATATCTTCCTCAAGAACTCTCATAAGGGCAACTACAGAGGAGTCGTCGAGCAGCAGACTCAACAGCATCCCGATCTATCTGGTACTGTGCCGCTCACGACACTTCTTTTTCAGTACTTCACGTAAAACTTTTATCCTAAGCCCTCTCTGAACCTCCATATATCTCCTGGCCTTGAGCACGTAGGCCGAGTACTCTCAAACAGTCGCCTTTAGTACCCTTTGTGTAAAACCCGTGATTCGAGTCAGGGTTTTACATTACCGAACCAGTCGGTTCGATCGTTGGTTCGAGTCGAGTCGGTTTCATGAATCGCGTGCTGAGTCGAGACCAGCCGTGAGTTATGAGCGATGAGAGTCAGGTGTACCTGAATATATGATGATAACGTCGAGAAGATGGTGAGATACGAGTTATCTGAATATATGAAAGTATGCAGTATTTTTTTCTTTTTATATGTTTGATCGTAGAAATAGTTTTAGGGCCGAATGACGAATTAGGACGCGTTGGATTATATTCGGGTGGGTTATTAGTTATAGAGCATGTCATTTGGATGTTGTTGTGTTTGTTTTATTTTATGTGATTTTTCCATATTTTTCTAGATTTTTTTAGAATTTATTACGAACTAGTTATTATTTTGACTCGAGTAGGAATCGAGTCAATACTTATTTACGAAAATGCCATCGCACGCACTTCTTCTTCCTCCCGACCTTTTCTCCCCCACATCCAAAACCCTAGCCGCCGCCGCCGCCCCTGTTCGCGCGCTACCGCCGCCACGACCGACGCCGCCTGGCCGCCGATCAACGCCGCCCCGCCCCGCCGTGTCGTCGCCGTGCCGCCCCGACCAACCCCGGCCACCGTCGCGCCGCCACGACGCCGGAATCGCCCCACAAGCCGCTCCGCTCCGCTCGTCGATCCGCCGCCGTCCGGGCCGCTCCGCCGCCGCTGTGACCTCGATGACCACCCCCTCGCCGTCGCCGACATTTCCCCCACCATCCCGACCGCCGTCGAGGCCGGCCGGAGCCCCGATCGGAGCACGCCGCCGCCGCCGCCCATTTTCGACGCCGCCGTTGACGGCCATCGCCGCCTCGGCTACCCTGTTTGACACCACCATTGGACCGAGCTCGTCGAGCTGGTGCCGATAGACCCCCTGATTGCCCCGTCCCGAATCATCGCCGGAAAACCGTCGGAATCCGCCGGAAAACCGCCGACACTCGCCGGAAAACCGCCGGAACTGCCGGAAAATTGAATTCGTGGGAAATTCGCCGGATCATCCGCCGAACGCACCCAGTCCAATCTGATCGGACTTCGGACGCCGCTAGGTGCCGAATTCGAGTTTCGAGCCGCGAAACGGAAACCCTAGCCGTCGCCGATTTTCGACGACGCGAGGTATAATTTATTTTAACTTAATTAATTGAAAGTATTGATTATTAGAATTTGCATGCTATGATTGATGAATTGTGCATTGTAATTACTTATATAAATGTGGATTTGATTTAGAATAAAATATGAAATTTGTGGAATTGTGTGGTGTTAAAAATAGAAGTTATGAAACTAATTAGGGTTATTAGGTAATGATCATGATCTAATGCAAACTAGCCTAAGTAGACTTGCTAGAATTGATATAGGTTGATGTGTGTTGATTGATGCGTGATTGTGTTGATTGTGCGTGCATGCTATAGGATGTGTGATTCATCATGCGGGCGTTAGTATTTAGTTTGATTGTGTAGGTACGGTGTAGGAGCTCGCCGCCTAGGCGCGTGGACCCGTTTGGAGCTTCTACCAGGTCCGTTTAGGACTCGTTCTCTGATTTACGCTACTCTCTTGTGTATTTGATTTATTATGTGCAGGACGAGTTAAGTGGCGTTTTATCGAATCCCACTTAACTCGGGCCATTTAGCCAACGATTTTCCGGATTAATAACCCTCGAGGATGAGATCCCTCGAGTTTGTTTTCGAACTTCAGATCCAGCTCACGTTGCCTTCGGGCCTATTGTATAAATCCCAACCCAGACCTATATATATGTATAGTTTTCGTGTTTTTGTGAGAGACTGAATGAGGGAAATCCGACTACCGTGCTACGCGAGCGGGCACGTGTGTGTCGACAGTGGGCTCTGGAATGGTGTGCGGGCCGTTTCATTCCCGAGGGATCCTGACAACTCCACCTTTGAGTTCCTCAAACCCGGAGAAGTGTGGAGGTTCACGGGTACTGCATTGCAGCGCATGTCTAGACTTGTGGTTTCAAAGGGTACTGAAGGCGACTGCCTGAGAGTACTCGGCCTTCGTGCTCAAGGCCAGGAGTAATATGGAAGGTGCAGAGGGCGGAAAGGAACGAGATTTGACGCGAGAAGCAATAGAGAAATGGCCGAGGCATGAGAATGTGAAAGATAGGGGGACGCTGTCGACCCGAGGGCGACGGCTCCCGTATGTGCCCTGATGAGAGTTCTTGAGGAAGTATATGGTTTTCATTCAACAGGAGAGTTTGCTCTCCTGTGCCAGTTTGATATTAGTTATTTTCCGGGCCGGTAACACTCGTTACTGACGGTTTTTCTATATATATGTAGGTGAGAAATGCGAAGGATGAAAGCTGTCGGGACTGCGGAGGAGCAGCACGGAACCGCGCACACATGTACCTGCCGCGTGTAACGTATAATGATGGTGTGTTATTGTTATGTAAACGATAATTTTGATGTGTTTGCTTGAGTGAATTACTTGTTATGAAACGAACTGATAAATATGAATGAGTAGGGAGCCTTGGAGTACAGACTCGGCTCAGGTAAAAATGAATGAGATAATGGTTGAATGTCAGGGTAGATTATTATGTGTTACTGTATTTTTATAAAATAGTATATATTTTCTTTTGGTTTTTTCATTTATTATTTTGTCTTGTCTTTGCTTGTACATCATAGCATGCATGTAGGACTACGTTAGAACCCACACATCCCATCCATGCATTTCATGTTTGGATCTCCATCTTGGGAGGACACCGAGTGTAACACCCCCAAATCCGGTTCCCGCTCGTGAACCGAACCGGCATGTTACGGGCCCCGGTTAGGTTGGCTAACCCGAACCTAACTCATACGGATCCAATCTCGGCGTCTTAAGATGTAGATACGACTTGTCATGCATGGATAAATTCATAAAACCCTAACATGATACTACATGGATGACATGCAACCTAAACTTCACACCAACACAATTACAATCAAAATTAGTAAAAATTATAAAATAAAAGGGACAGAATTTCCCC
>JAURVB010000950.1:0-34362 GCA_033002965.1 Piper betle
GCTGAACTGACTCGAACCACGGTTAAACCGACCGGCTAACGACTATAAAACCTTGACTCGAGTCGTGGGTTTTACAACAGGGCTTGTCATCGGCAAGTGCACAGAATTGACTCAGCTACGGAATGTGGAAGCCAGCTGTGACGGTGAGAAGGACGAGGCAAGTATGGAAGGGAGGAGCTGGCCGGAAAGAGGTTATCCCATCGGAGGGAAATGGCCAGCGATGCAGTTTGTGGCGGCAGTGGTGGCTCAAAATAGCCCCAACTTGGGCACCATCCTAGCTCGGCCGAGGAAAGGGTAGGAAGGAGTTGTTGGCTGGAAGGAGATGACCCATGATGAGGGAGGCCGAGGGTGGAGACGGTGATCGTGACAGCAAGGCATGGTGGTGGTGGCAAACCCAAAGACAGAACCGGGCAGGCCTAGGGCATAGCGACTCGGCTAGGGGAGGGAGGAGGAAGAAAGAGGGGAGTCTGGGGGACAGCAGCGTGGTGACCGGTGGTGAGGATCGGCAGAAGGCTAGTGTTGGTCAGGGGAAGTTTGGGAAGAAAGGAGGGGAAGAGAGAGGGTCGGGAAGAAACACATGGGGTAGTTTTGTAATAAAATTTTAACTCTCTACATACTCGAGTAAATAATAATAAATTTATTCTATACAATATAAAATATAATATAATAAAATAATAAAATTTTAACTCTCTACATCACGAGGTAGTTATTTATTTATTAGTCACTTTCTTTTTTGTGTTTAGATTTGCGTGTTAGATGTTTAGTTGTAGGTTTATTTATCACTTTCTTTAGTAGGATGTATTTATGATGTGACCACATGCTACAAATATGTATCATATAAAAATGTTAGTATTTACTTAGTAGTGGGCTTCGATGTAAGTTTCAGAGTCCGAGCTCGCAGTAAATGTTCTAATGCGCTTGGAGCTTAGACCACAAGTCTGTTAGAAATCTTCTTACTTTTATCGTTATGTTCTATTTTTAGATTAATTTATTGATCATGGGACATGTTAATTGGCTGTTTTATCAGACCCCACTTAACAAAGGCCTTTTAGACGTATTTTACTTTCGTGATTAGTAACCTTCAAGGATGAGATCCTTCGTGTCTGATTTCGAAAACAAGATCTACCGCAAGATGCCTTCAGGCCTATGTATATAATTCTCTTCCCAAGCTCGTATATGATTTTATTGAGTTTTTAATGAGACGAGAATGGTAAAATCGGCTCGCATGTACAACAAGCGGTGCACATGACAGTCAAAGCGGGCTCTCGATTGGTGAGCGAGTCACTCCATTCCAAGGGATCCTAACAACTCCACGTTTTGAGTTTCCTCGCACCCGAAAAATATAGAGGCTTATGGGTATTGTATAGTACAACACACACTTGGACATGCAATTTAAAAGGGTACTGAATGACAATTGCTTAAGAGTACTCAGCCTCAGTGCTCAGGGCCAAGAGTTATATAAAGAGTGTAGAGGGCTTTATGGTATACTGGTAGTTTCAAGGGACAAAAAATAAAATGAGAAAATGTCGAGACATCTAATGAGTCAAAATGAGATGTTGTTTATGCCGAGGTCTATGGCTTCTGATTAGTATCCTTTGAGAATTCACATGGAGGATATGTATAATGTGTTGTTTCTCGTGGATATCAGATTTCACTTACTAGTTTATACTAATTATTTTTCAGACTAGTAACACTCGTTACTGACATTTTTTATTTTATATATATAGGTCTTGTGATCCTAAGTTAGCTTTAATTGGAGGACTGATAAATGTTACACACATTTGAGTTCTAACGCAGTTAGTTTCTTTCATACCTTTACTTATATTTGATGTATTTTAACGTATATTTGCTAATATCTTCTATTCTCAAGACGTCAAGTGAGTTATTTCACTCTATATTGTTGATTGAATCTTATAGATTAGCAGCCTTAGATATGAATCAACTCGATTGTAATATTTTTAATTCAGTTCTTAAGTAAATCAAAATTAGGGTGTTACATTCCCTAATAAGAATTATCATACAATAGTTGACTTGAATTTTAAAATTTTACTGATTAAAATTAACAAAAATTTCTCTATATTTGAGTATTTTACTAGATTCACAATCAATCAAATCACCAAAAATTAAAATTTTCATCTTTCTTCTCCACAAGAAAATCACTCGCATTTATGATTATTCTTATTAAAATCATAAAATAATAAAATAATTTAATCCAACTCATAAAATCAAATTCCATACAATAATCTTTTATTGAAATTGTTGGAAAATTTGACACAATATCAGTTAGAATTTGCATACATGACTACAGATGATCTAAAAAACAATCTGCATATGCAACTTGGCAGTATTGAATCCAAGGCATGCCGAAACACTTCATTCGATACAAGATTACTGCTCTTTACACTAGAACATTCTCTAGTAATTCATATCCAAGATAGGATAGATTCTTTTCATCGAAAGTGCCGCAATAAGAAGAGTTTTCAATCTCTTGTCACACAGCATGATCAAATCCAAAACTTTGCCTCAAAATTAAGTTTTTCTTCTAAAAACTCAACAAAATTCATTGGATACATGGTGGGGGAGGACACTCAAAAAGTTCGTAAAAACTCTTCTTTTTCTTAGAAAATGTTAAATTTTATAGAAAAACTACAAAAAAATAAGACCCAAAACAAACGGGTGTGACACAACGCTAGGCCAAAACACACATGGCGCCATGACACTCAGTCACAATTCCAACATAAATTATTGGCCAAAATACACATGGCGCCATGTATGAGTTTTGGCTCCCAAAACTATAGGAGCCTTGGCTCCCATTGCTTAACCGCATATATCTAACAATCCGAAGGTGACTCGAGGCCTTCACTAAACATAGAAACTAATTAAGGTTCTCATAACACATTAGCTGTCAAACTGGACTGGCGAACTTGCATGGGTCGGTTTACACCGTGAACCATGAATAAAACAACGGACCAGTTACTTGGGCTTTACACTTATGAGCTACCTTATAGTCTACTCGACTTTATCTCGGGGAAAAACAGTTAGGTCTTCCCAAGCACCTCGTTTACTTGTATAAAATTTAATGGGAATATTTTATTTTTTAAACTAGTTATTAAAATAAAAGAGGCCTATAATATTTATTTCGAGGTCCATTGGGCCCAGCTTGGTTAGGTTGCATATTATGTTCTTGAAATTCAGTAAGAAAATAATTATATATACTTATTTGTAAGATGCAAGCAAAGGAGAAAAGCAGATTAAAATGCTTGCATGTAATTACCTGACTTTCCAACGTTGTAATTATTAAGGTCACACAAAAATTTGCTTGTTCATGCTTCCGAAATTGTATATTTCTTCCGAAAAATTCTAGAATTATTAGTATATGGCTATTATGACGAGTTGATAACAATAACAGTTATAAAATATGGACAAACACATATCCTCCATGATTGACGTCTTTACATTGTCATCCTTCTTATGCGCTAGCTTACTATATATGGTTGTTTCAACTTGCCGCCATCCACAGGAAATCTTCTTGTAACAAAGGTTTCACAAATGCCCACTATATATACACCCGCTGCTATGTTGTTTGGCACAAAAATAAAATATATTTAACATATTATGTATATAATAATATTAAATAAATTATTTTGTGCCTATATTATAAATATGGTTACATCTAAGTATAGTATTAAATAATCATAATTACTTCTAAGTCACCCATGTACCTCCTATGTACAATTAATTTTCTTCAATTTTACTTATCTCAAGCAATAAGGAAAAGGGACTCATTTTTTTGTATATGCAAAAGTACACAGGGAACTCACTTGATAATAATCATAATTAATTTCTATACACCTCATTAGCTTCCTTGCTTACAGCTCAAATGTTTTATAAAAAATATATATTTGTTGATATTATCCACAATAGGAGAATCAAGCAAAATTACTAAAAATAGAAAAAATTTCAATGATAATAAGGCTGTCTACTGGGTTCATTTCTGACATGATCATTTTAAATAATTTTATCTACCCAAATCATTTTTAAAATAAAAAATAAAAAGAAAAACAGACACTTTTCTGGAATCACCACTTTTTTTGTCAATTGCGACGACTTGTCCGACTATTGGCGACGGCTGGAACTGGAACTGGTCACCAGTAAGCTCTGATCAGCTGATCATGCCCTGAGAACCTAGAACCGATTTTCTTGGCCCGAGAGGAAGAGGAGCCAATCTGCTGCCTCATAACTTGAGTGTCGAAGTTGTCAAAGCGACCCATCTGGACATTTTGGTCAGGAAGGTGGAGTTTGGGGTGGCCAAATCTAATACGACGATCCAACTTGACCCATTTTTGTTTAAAAAATATTCACTAATTAATCCTAATTTAAGAAACGAAGGTAAAAAAGAAATCACCAAATAAATTCGAAAATTTCCCTCTGATTCTCCCAACATTTATAGTTGGAAAAATTGGAATCGAAATCGGTTTTTGAAGGAGCCACTGAATTGGATCGAATCAGTCTAAATCGGTCAAAAATTGATTTAATTAAATCGGTCCAAATCAGTCTAATAGGTCATATATAATAATTTGATAACTCATAACATAAATATATAAATATTAAGTATTGATGTTATTTTAATATTATTGTGTGTATTATAGTTTATGATATTTTTTTAATATTTTTTGGATTTTTTTAAAATTATTTAGAATTAATTATTATTTTTGACTCGAGTTAGAGTAAAGTCATTTTTTTAATTACGAGAATGTCACCTCCGACCTCGCTCCTTCACCCCTGCCGCCGGCGCCGGTGCCCTACCCCGCCTCCCTCCGCCAATGTTAGTGCCCTGCCCTACCTCCCTCTGCTCGCCCTACTCCCTGGCCTCCCCCACCGGCCCCGCCCGGCCCCATCCGGCCCCATCCCTCCTTGCGGCTCTACCCCTCCCTGCCACCCTCGTTCCGTTAGCCCCGAGTCCCGACCCATCCCCCTGCCGGCAACGGCCTCGCCCCTCGGCCCTGCCTCCCCTAGCTGGCCCCACCCTGCCTGTCGGAGCAAAGGGGTAACAGAGGGAGAGAAAGGGCATGTCCTTCATTGTAAACTTTTAATTCTTATTTTGTCTATATATAAATAATTTATTTAATATAATATCGATGGTATTTTAATAATTTATCATAAACCCGATTCGACCGAAAATTTGAATAAGATTGTGGCCAATCCAATTTAAATCCGCCAATTCTAAGTAGAATCGGCCAATTTATCCAACTATGCCTCCATTACATAATTTTAAATTTTTTCCTTTTTGTTTTTGGTAAATGAACCTTCTCAAAATTAGATTATGAAATAATATACTTATTAACCAATAAAAGTATTTCTTGATAGAGATTCCAGCTAATACATGTATTTGTTTACTAGATATCACGGCTAAATTCCTTAGCCCCGGGCCCCTTTGACGGCCTCTCGTCAAAGTCTACAAAAACCTGCGCATCCAAATTTTCCAATTTTGGCGTATTCCCCTCGTTCCTGCTTGGCTCCTTCTTCCCGAAGGCACGCCCTTTTTGGTCTTCGTTGACTTCAAAATCATTTCGATATTCTTTTTTAAAGCCAGATTTTAAACTATTGATTAGTCAAAATCATTTCCATTAATTCTAATAACCTGTGAACTTACATCAGGTGTGGTAAATATGTTCGCAAACTAATATTAGCACGGCTTTGGGAAAAAAATATTAAAACATTTAAAGAAAAACAAATATTTATAAGGCAAAGTTGTGAACTCCAACCCCAAAATTATATGTTCTTCTTATCATTACCCTTTCAAAACGTCAAAAATTTATCAACAATGGAGCTATTATATATAATAATAACCAAATACTATTTTTGACATGTTTGTCACCAATGGAATTAAAATAGGACACCGTCCATGTTTGAACGGAGTTAGTGCTAATAATCATGGACTTTTAGGCAGGATTAACATAAATAATTATCAACATGAGAAGAATAATATATTGTTAAGGAAGTGTCCGAGTGATTTAGCATTATTGTTTTTATGTGTGCATGCGTTGGACCCCCAATCCACGTCAAAACAGGCACACGTGTGGTCCCCTCTTTCTATCATCATCTAACAATACTATAAATAACTTTATCCAAAATTATATACCGCTAACTAATGTGTTTCCCAAGTAATTTTGTGATTTTGTGTGTATATTTGCAACATATAAATAAGATGTATTATTCATGCAGGGAGTCAAATTATGATTTAACTATTTAATTAATCAAACAAAGTTCTAGTTTTTTTGTTGTATTCATGATAATATGATCTATGTTGGTCATAGTTTGGGGCTGGGACTCCATCAGAAAACATGCAAGTGGATGCCAATATATACCAACCGGTCTAAGCAAACTAAGACGGCTGAAGGTTGTCTTGACTAACGAGCCTGGTGTAGAATGATAAAATGCTCTCTTGGATGTCTTTAGGCTTTAGTCATAAAGTGATGAATATGATTAGTGCAACTTTGTTTTTTAAAAATTCAATCTATATGATAAATTATGGCATACTACATGTCTGCATTTCAATCATACTTTCAACTTCGTAACCGATAATTAAGTGGTTGTATATTTTATGAAATATGTAGTCAAGATAATTATACAACAACAATATACCTGCTCAAACTCTCGACTAGTACACTTAATTAAGAGTCGTGCAAAGATACAATAACTAAAAAGATGTTAATCCTTTGAGTTAAGACTTTCAAAATTTGGCATGATTTTATTTAGCTTACTAATCTTCATCTCCCTCGCAAATTAGTTTGAGAAGAGTTTACTGATCAGGTTTTATGGGATGAGGTCAAATTTATTAGCTCGGTAGCTTTATCTTCAACGACTTACTTGATTACATCTTGTAAGCTAACCTCGTTAGGATTGATGTTTTATTAAGTCTTGTGTTTTTGTTTTTTTATTTGTGTTTAGGGGAACCATTTTTTGGTGATTAAAATTTAATTATATAAATAAAATAATTAATTACCTTTGGAGAGTTGTTTTTATCGTTTTAGAATTAAATGTTCACAATAATTTATTTTTGACTTACATGTTTATCATGGTATGTATATACTTTATTTTGATTATTTGTTCCATACATTAAGACCACATCTATAAATTTTTTCAGGCTTGATGCACGTAATTTTATGGCAACCTTATTATTATTGAATATTAATTATCCATCTTACTTATTGTTATTGATTCTTGTTGTTTAGGTATCAAACATATCAGTGACAAAGGGAGCATAAGTGTTTGGTGGTCTGGCCTCACCCCCAAAAGAAAAAAAAGTTTCAAAAAAGAAAAAAAGAAAAAAGTGAATTTCGAAAAAGATGAAATAATAAATGGTATTAAATAAAGGACATTAATACGAAAAGGGTATTATTTTATAAATTTTTGAACTATGATAAAAGGCACTTTCAAGTATCAAATCTCAAGACTTTTTAAATAAAAAGGCAGACTTTTCCAGCTAGCAATGTGCTCATTCATCGAATTTCTGCATTAAAGTTATAAAAATTTTAACAATTTATCAATTCAATTAGATGTTATTTTAGTTTACCTGATCAATTTTGTCTACATGAGTATGGGCCATTGGATGACAAAGGACACTAGAAATTAAAATGAGTAAGACCATGTAATTTAAATAAATTGTTTCGTTTAACTCTTATTAATACTATTGTGTTAGCTTGAACTGTTCGTAGATTTATTATATTATTATTATGTTGATTTGGTAATAAAAAACAATATGAAAATGGCATACTAATCTACATCCCTAATAGACTCAATTATAGGTTGGAGCCTCCTAACCTAAACATCAAAGAAATCGTCAACTAGCTAGCTTTGTTAATCCTAGAGAGATTATTTTATTGATTAAATATTTTCCTTAAAACTAATTAAGAGTCCATTTAGGATAAAATAGTGTAAATGAAAAAAAATGATACGAAATAGAAATATAATGAGATAAAATGATATAAAATTTTTTTAAAATTCACATATATTTAAATAGTAAGAAAATAAGTTAAAAATAAAATATTTTTTCATGTGTACCTTCTAAATTTTTTTAATTTTTTATTTTTTATAAGAAAATATTACTTTATAAAAAAAATTATAAGCTTGTTTTGATCGAGACCTCCAAATTTTATATTTTTTTATTTAATTTTAGAATAACCAGATAATCCCTAAACGACTTGCTCTTCTTATTACATTAGAAGTGAGTTTTAATGAGAGTATAAGATTGGGTTTGGATTGGCTAAAATTAAGATACGACCGATATCAATATAGCTCTTAATCCAAATATCAGAATTTGAGATCCTTATGTGGTCTGTATTCGATCCAATTTCAAACATGTCACATCTTTTAAAATAATAAAAACTTTATTCTTATTTTTAATATTTAAAAATATTTTTTTGTAAATATCATCTATTTAAACCAAATTAAATCATCTCAAATCTATATCTAATTACATCTTTATATAAAAAATTTATCTAAATGGACTAAACTTGTATCATCCTAACCCAATCCAATCTAAGGATGTCATGCATAAATCAATCCCCAAACTAAAACTCATTCATGTACACTTAATAATCTTATTTTAATTATATTTAATTTAATTTTTTAACACATTTAATCTAATGCATTAAGAGCCGGAGAAAACACGAAGTTGATTATCAAAATGAGCCCACACGCTTATAGAACATGTTGTATTTCCTTATACCGTGTCAAAAGAAAACTGAATGGCATCTTTAGATTTTTGTCGTTCCTTGTCATCTCAATCTCTCGACAGAGAAAAGAGGAGAAAATGTGGGGAAGGCGGGGTGCAGCCTTGGGACACCCAACCCAAGTAAACAACAACTACAAAACACACAACTCAACTCCCCACCACTTCCTCCTCCCTTCTTCCGTTTCCCCATGGATCATAATCTATATCGTATCATATCATATATCTGAATGTCAATTCGACTCTTCTTCTTCTCGCTAATTTTGACCCAACATCAGCACCAGGTCACCTTCCTCACCCTTTCCTCCTTCCCCCCTCCCCCAGACCCTTCTTATAAACTCTACTCCCCACTTTCCTCCTCCCACTCATCCTCTTCCTCCTCCTCCTCCTCCTCTCTCAAGGTTTGTACGCTTTTCTCAGCTTAATAATTACACCTTCAATTAGATTTGTTGTGTTGTATGGCATCCTGCTAATTAATTATTTGAGGTGTACTTTTTTTATATTTTTTTTGACGAGGATAATTTTTGTTTCTTTTAGCGTGAGAACGAAATTTAAAGAAGAGAGAAGAATGATTTGAGACGGATTTTGTGGAGTCTGTTTCTTTCAAAATTTTTTTGTTGAAAAATTGAAATAAAAGGGGAAAAAGGATGCTTGAAGATCTTTGCCAGACTGTTCTTTGTTCAATCGGTTTTAGAATTTCTCCCAGTTTTCGGTAACAAAGCTGTCCTCCTTTCTTTTGCCAAACTCTTCTGATTCTGTCGCTCTATTTGTTGAAGTCAAGCCCCAGGGTTTACCTTCATGCCTTAGAAACATAGATACTTCTTTTGAAGGTTGTTTCCTGCTCATAAAAACACCTTGAAGTGGGTGAGGAACAATTCTCATACTATTACTAGTTACTAGTCCTTGGTAGTAGCGTTCTTATATGATTTGTGAACATCTGGTTCTAATAAAAACCGCATCTTTTTTATATGGTGCAGTAGTATACAGAACTGGTTGCAGAAGCTCTCTGCCAGACACATATGTGTGGTGGTCCGGATTCTTTGAGGAAGAAACTCCTCCCCCGGGTTTCTCCATGGAAGAGAAGACGCCGCTCACCCCAAAGACGACCTCCAACTCGCTGCTCCTCGAGCTGGCCGCCACGAACGACCTCGCCGGATTCAAGACGGCGGCGGCTGCGGCAGCTGGCGGCGACGTCCACTCCCCGGCGCCCTGGTACGGTCGGCGCATCGGCGCCAAGAAGATGGGCTGGGACCAGAGGACCCCGCTGATGGTCGCCGCCCTCTACGGCTCCACCGACGTCCTCGGCCACATCCTACTCTCAGCCGCCGCCGACGCCGTCAACCTCGCCTCCCCTCCGACGGCGCCACCGCCCTCCACTGCGCCGCCGGCGGCGGCGCCCCAAGGCCGCGGAGGTCGTCCGCCTCCTCCTCGCCGCCTCCGCCGACCTCCACACCGTCGACGCCGTCGGCAACCGCCCCGCCGACGTTATCGTCGCCCCCCTGCCGGCGCGATCAGGGCAGCCACGGGCGGCAGCAGCAGCGACGGCGGGAGTCCAAAGTTGATAGAGTTGGAGAGGAAGGGAAGGAGTACCCGGTGGACGCGTCGCTGCCGGACATCAACAGCGGGGTGTACGGCACCGACGAGTTCCGGATGTACTTCTTCAAGGTGGCGCCATGCTCGAGGGCCTACTCGCACGACTGGACGGAGTGCCCGTTCGTGCACCCCGGCGAGAACGCGCGGCGGCGCGACCCGAGAAAGTACGAGTACAGCTGCGTGCCCTGCCCGGAGTTTCGCAAGGGGTCGTGCCGGCAAGGGGACGGGTGCGAGTACGCGCACGGGGTGTTCGAGTCGTGGCTCCACCCCGCCCAGTACCGCACCCGCCTCTGCAAGGACGAGGTCGGCTGCGCCCGCAAGGTCTGCTTCTTCGCCCACAGGCTCGACGAGCTCCGCAAGCCCGACACCCCCTTCCCTCCCATCGACCTCTTGCCGACGGCCAGCCATCTCAAGTCGTCGCCAGTCGTGGGGTGGCCGGGCCAGCTGTCGGCAGCGGGGAGGCTCAAGGCGTCGCTGAGCGCCAAGGGGCTCGACCTGGGGATGGAGTTGCCGGCGTTGGACGGTCTGGGCTACTCCATGCCGTCGAACCGGTCGAGCGCGCTGGGTAATGTGATTGGCGGTCGGAGCGGCAAGTTTGGCGGCCATCATCTCCCTCTTCCCCTTGGTGGGGAGGTGATGGGTGGTGGATTCGATGCTTCCGGTTCCACCAACCAGTTCCAATCTTCGAGCTTGTGGAAGAGCCTGGGTTATGGCGGGAACTTGAACTTGAACGTGAACGTCCCCTCCTCCCCGGCGAGAACCAACTCCCCCATGGGAGGAGGACTCGACTCCAGGGCTGCTGCCTTCGCTAAGAGGAGCCTGAGCTTCTGCGACCGAAGCGTTGCCCCCAACGCTGATATTGCTGCAATGCCGGTGACTTCTACTGCTGGTAGCAATGGCATGATGCTTTCGGATTGGAGCTCGCCGAATGGGAAGCTGGACTGGGCGATGAAAGGGGACGAGCTGCACAGGTTGACGAAGTCTGCAACCTTGCGATCAGGAGTAGTGGGGGAAATAAAGATGGCGGATATGGGCTGGGGGTGGGAAACGAGGTGGATGGTTCCAGGGGGTGGAGTGGCGTCGACCGTACTCGCCGCGGTAGCGCCGGCACCTCGCCGGAGAAAAGGCCGGCGTGGGGTGGTGAGCAGGCGTATGTAGAGGAGCAGATGGTAGCATAAAAGCTTCTCATGTCTTGAATCTTAATGGGTTTCTATATACTCCTAACGTAATTTTTTTAGTTATTGAAATTTTTTGTTTAATTGTTCTATGTAATAAAAAGCAAGAGCAGATTTGGTCTTAGTTTTTGTAGTACTGTACATCAGTGAATGAAGAATTTCAATGACAAGGGATTTAGCAGCAAAATAAGGTTGTTTTGCATTTGGTAAAGCTCATTCTTTTGATTCACTCTTGGATTTATTCTGTAGTTACTTCCAACGGATTTTGTATTAGACAGAGTTAATAAATAGAATTATAGAAATTGTGAGCCTGCATCCCTCGTAATTTTTGTGCTATGAAGGAAAACAAAAACTTGAGGAGTGAATGTAAGTAGTTGGTTGAGCTAAAACCTGATTGGCCATTTTGTGTTGAGCAGCCGTACTGTTTGTTGGTCCTTAGCTCTTGAGAAAATAATTGGGGTTTAGCTTTGCTTATGAAAAGTGAAGATTTGAAGCGAACTAAAACCCATACTAATGAAACCAAGTGTGCTCATAGCCTAGCTTAAATTTAGGTAGTTAATGAATTTGCCAGGGCTGAAACAAGAACCAAAAACAGCCTCTTTAGTTACCAAACTAGCTTGATTAAGTTGTATCTGTAGCCCAAAGAAAAACTCGTTTTCAGAAATAGAACCTCAGAAGCATACACCATAATCGGTGTTGGTCATTCTCTTAACAAGACTAATCATCGCGAGTAACCTTACAACTTACATGAGCAACAATGCGATCGGTTGTGGGATTAGTTATTCCCAAACTCTGATTTGAACTAAAAGACATTTATGCTGCTTTTCCTACATGCATTTAATCTATCACACATCGAATTTTATTTATTATTTTTGCTTCGTTTATATGATTATTATTACGTATTAAAAAATAAATGAGTTTTTTTAGTCAATTGATATTTGCGGATTACTATAGAATAAAATAGATTTTTGGGAATTGGAAAGTGTGCGTAGAAGAAATGCATTTGAATGGCCACATCGTATTTTTAATGGGACGCTCACTTTCGCACGTCTCTTTATGCATTGCTCGTTACTATAAGCGGTTGCTATTGTTGTGGCCTTCGCGTGTTCAAGTCAATTACTGTGGGCATACATATTGATTGGCCATGACACTTAATTAAGATTTTTCGGCTTTCTGTTTTTCCACTACAAACTTTTTTTTAAAAAAATACAAAAAAGAAAACAAACAATGGATTACTTGTTTTATTTTTGGTCTCCATTTTATTTGAGTACATACATTGTGCTTATTTCGATTCGTTCGAATTTGCTAAAATATTTATTTTTTTAATTATTTAATTCATGTACATTAATAACCTAGACATTATTAGATCTAGTATAAATTTTTAAAACATATTATTTTTCCCATATAATTGAAAATGTTCGAGAAAAATGAGTTTGTATTTGTTGAAACTATCAAAAGGTTCGGTTCGGCTCAGTTTAAAGTTTATTCAATTAAATATAGACTAAATTTGAATGGTTAAAATAAAATTTTAGAATGATTGAGCTTGTGAAGCATAAAAAAAGCTCATATTAAATCAAAGTTAAAACTATCTACTTCAAAAATAAGTTGACCATGGATGATTTGATTGTCGATCTAAAATTAGACTTATCATGTATCCTTACTCCATAGGCATCATAAGTTTTGTAGCAAGTATTGTGCTTTTTTTCAACCCATGTAATAAATTGGAAAGAAAAATTTACATAAATTTTAGTTAACTGCTAGATCAAATTATCATATGTGATGTGAGTACTCACTTTAAATATCACATTTAATTTACACAAAATTGCACTTTAAATTGATTTGAAATTCCACATAAAAGAAATAACAATTCTAAACTATTCGATTGTTAAAGAAATAATCAAAAAATTATAGCTCGATATTATTGAAACTGACCATTTAATTTGGCTGTCGGCAAGAGGAGGTAGGAATGAGGGTATAGTTAAACACAAAAAGTAAAACGCGTTGACCCTCGTGCGGCACAGCCCGTGGCATTTTCGGTCGGTGTACGTGTGAGAGTAGTGGAACAATGGACCCACTCACAACATATGCTATTATTATATGTATATATTATATTATAAAAACGATGATTTTTGCTGCTGTAATTGTGGTTTTGGTCTTCCTTCTGACACGACGTTAATTATAATCTCATGAATTTATTTACATAAGATTTTTTTTCTTCTCACTTAAATTATATATTTTAATAGAATTTTTTAAAAAATTATCCGAGATAATCCGCACCGTACACGTTCTACACTAGTATATATAGTGTCCGTCGTCGGCCCGCCTCTAGATTTCACACGCCAACAATACACGAAGGTTCTAAAGACCTAGGCACCAAGTTCTTGTCCATATCGTTTGTTCCACGCCACCTTCGTGCAAACATCTTAATGCACAGACGACTGTGAATCAGCAGCAGTAGTATTAGGGCACCTCAAGATGACATACATAATAGTTTTCTTACTTTGATGCCAAATATTCATATATATATATATATATATATATATATATATAAATTATAATTACACTAAAAATTTCAAAAAATTGCGGATAAAAATTACCATTTTTGTCACACGTTATTGTCATTACTCTATGGCTATTAAAATCATGGAAAAAAATTAATATATATATATATATATAATTTTCTTATTTTTTTGTACACCTAAAATAGTAGAGAGAATTTTTTCGTCACCTTACTTTTTCCCACTCTATTTTTTTGCTACCCATTTTTTATCTATAAAACAATTTTATAATATATTTTAATAGGAAAAAGTTAAATATTTTGTAGTGTTTGAAAAATTTTCAATAGTTAAATAACTTTCATATTCAGCACTCTCTTCAATTATTTGGACATGGAAACAGACAAGTCTTTAGTATTAATATAAATATTATAAAAATATTATTTGTTTTTGTTAAAAAAAGATGAAATTGATTCGAGATGGGCTGCTGTATTTAATTTTTTTAACCCATGGCTTAACTGGGGGTAGTATTGATAATTATTAAAAAAAATCCTTATATTTATTCCTGTTTCTTATAGTTGTGGTTAATCTTTATAAATATTCCCCTTTCTGATAAAATATATTAGTTAAGTTTAGGTTATTATATATATTTAACTTCACAGCCGTTTTTTTCTAAGATGAACTTTTATTTTATAATAATCTTTATGACAGAGTGATGAGTAAATGACAAGTCTTATCAGAAGGGCCTCTTGGTTGAGTGCATATTAATCTTCTTTCGTCTTTCATGAAAAAGACAGAGTACGAAATCAGGCGTTTACGCGTTGACAGATACAACGTACAACCTCAACCTTGATCTCCATTCTTCACCTTCATTTATGAATCACCCCCATACCATTCCATTCCTTCCTGCCCATCCATAGATCTACGCTTCGCATTTCATCTCCACATGAGCTTCACCCAGTGGTCGACGCCCGCCCCGGCCGCGGCCGCCTCGTCCTCCACCCCTCAATGGTCCCATGCCGAGACTAAGGAGCTGGTCACCGCCCGAGCCGAGCTCGACGCCTCCTTCATGGAGACCACGCGCAACCTGCTCCTCTGGGACCAAATCTCCTCCAAGCTCCTTAACTCGGGCTTCCACCGCACCCCCGGCCAGTGCAAATGCAAGTGGAAGAACCTCGTCACCCGCTACAAGGTGGGGGCACTCGTTATATTCATGATTATACTAGCTATGTACATAGCTGACATGGGGATTATATATTATATGTTGATGTATGCAATGTTTGGTAGTTTGCAGGGGAGTGAGGCGATGGATCCAGAGTCGGCTCGGCAGTTCCCCTTTCGGGAGGAGCTGCGGGCCATCTTCGACGCCAGGTTGCAGCGGCTCATGTCCCAATCCTCGGCGGGATTGGAGAAGAATATTCCGGCGAGGTCCTACTCTGACGACGATGATTCCTCCCTAATGGGTACCTCTCATATTGCTCAAGAGGATGCTGGAAAGAGACCCAAGAGGAAGAGGAAGGTGGGAATTAGTGGCAATCGCCGTGGTGGGGTGGTGGAAATGTTGGAGGAGTTTATGAGGCGGCAGGAGAGGATGGAGGCAGAGTGGTGCAAGGAGGAGGAGGCGAGGGAGGTGGAAAGGGTGGCGAGGGAGAGGGAGTGGAGGGAGACGGTGGCGGCCATGGAGCGGGAGAGGTTGGAGGCGGAGCGGCGGTGGAGGGAGGTGGAGGAGCAGCGCCTGAGCAGGGACGAAGCCAGGGCGGAGCGGCGGGATGCCCTCATTAGCGCCCTGCTTCATAGGCTCTTGCATGGTGATGGTGGTAGCCATGGTCCTTAATCTCTTCACTTTTGTGGTGCAACTTAGCTTTTTCAGAAGTAAGATGGTTTTGTAGCTTTAAAATTTGTGGAAAAGTGAGAATATTCAGAAGTAATACATGTCAATTCTAGCTAGTCTATAATGTAAGTTTGTTTCTTTTATTTCAATTTCATTAGTTGGTTTGTTAAATATTTATTGAGATTTTAATAGCTTAATGAGATTAGAGAAGAGAAATTAAGATTGTTATGTTAAAGTTGCCGTTTTTTGACTTGGTATCCCGGTGCGGCTCGTGTAACATATAGCTGGATTGCACCTTGAATTGCTGTCTGGAGTATGTCTAGGTAGCTTGTAAGCTTGATGCATGTATAAAATACGTAGCATTAAAATTAATGAGTCTATGTCTAGCCAAGAAAATGTATAAATTATCTTTGATATTGTTCTCCTGATCTCTTAATTAAACGTTTTATGTGGTTGGTCTTTATATAGTATGGATACATGCATGGCCAGCTGGGCGGTCTTAATGGGTTTTGATTCTTCGTTACTCACAGCACATGATAATATAAATTTATATCATGCCCCTTTCTTCTTTTTATTGATATAATGTCTAATGTATCTAGTCTTTCCTCATTAATTAAAAGAGGACGTCCGAGGATATGGATGGAAATGTTCTGGAAAATGTAAGCTTCTATAGAAGCTTCTTCTAAGATTGGGTGGAAGTTTCTTGAAAAAGATAACACAAAAAAGAGGGATGGAAAGTTCTCAAGTTAACCTTGACACCAAGAGCTGCTCGGTTAAAAAAATGTTCCCGGAGGGGAATAGCTTTTGTATCTTCTTATTAATGACGACACACATGACACGGCTGGTTGGCTTTTGCCTTAGGCCGTGTGGAAGGGGATCATTGATCTAGGTCTTTAATTAGAGTGTTTATCTGAGCCCTTTTACTTCTTCACATGTGTGATTATTATAGTTACAATGCTGTCTTTCCATTGGTTGCGGGGCCTTGCTGATAAGCATGAATTCTTCAGGGCATTTCATTCATGATTTTGAAGTAGCGACCCAAAAGGGTGTTTGGCTTGTCCCGTCAAGGGAACCTGTATTCGGAACGCACACTGTGGATGCACTTGAATAAGCCACATGTACTCCCCATCCTCTCTCCTCAGTTATGCGTTCACAGGTGCGTCTTTGAGGAGCGCACCTAATACCTACTTCTATCAACGAGGTAGGATTTGCTGTAGCGTTTAGCAAATCCACCTAACAGTTATCTCATTGGTCTAAAAGCTCGAAATTTAGTTAAATCAAGAAAATATAATTGTAATTAAAAATTAAATTTTATTAATTTTAGACTTTTAGACCAACGAGAAGATTGCTACGGCGAGTTTGATTTAACATTTGCTAAAATCCTATCCCCTCATTAAGAATATTTGATTTGAGAATGGAGAAGGAAAATGGGTTCTCATAAACCAATCGGCGTCATTACATTACATTAGAGCGCAAATTTTTTTCAGATATTGTGATTCAATTTTCCTTGTATGGTGATTAGTTCTGACCCACCCCTGATATCTCAATGGCCCATTAATGCTTACTTTCGAGGTTTTTGTGATTATTATTTATTAATTATTATGAGAAATGTTTTAACCAGAATTCTACTCCAATTAAGCTTGTTACTTAATAATACATATGTAATTTACAATTTTACATATTTACTTTTTATACTTATTTATTTATTTTTGTTTACTGTGTGAAAAAAATTTAGGGTAATTTTATTAGAATTAGAAAACTTTAAAAAAATAAAATTCATTTAATCATTAAAATTGTACTCAAATTAATTTTTGTATGTATTAATACATACTCAATAAAGATTATTACGTATTTTTAACATGAAATTTAAAATATTTTTAATATTTGTATATAACCATTATATTCAGAAATAGATGTTTTTGTTAACATTAAATAGACATTCATTATTTTTATTGAATAAAAATAATGAATAATAATTTTAAAATTCAATTTTTATATTTATATTATTAGAGGCCAGGTATTCTATGCAGCACAACCATTTTAACAGTGCTAGTGGCAGATGTGGTAGTATATATTGCATCGAGGGGGAAATATGTAAGGAAATGAAATAAACATAACATTTCTCATCCCACCATGCTTCACCTCATCCGGATCAGCGTTCCTAGCCAAAATCTCTAACTCCTTATCAACCGCTAAGACAACTACACGTCCGCATGATTTCCCAAAATTATATGGCAAGCACTGGAATTGCGTTGCATAAGTTAATTCACCTTCGGCTTCAAGATTTGCGGGTAGCACACCAGATTTTCCGAAGAAAGGAAAACATAAAAGCTTTTTTATCTAGTGACGGGAGAATTAAACATAATTACGAGAAAAAAGAAAAACTTTTTCAATAATGTCAAGATTGCTGTCAAACTTTAAAAAAATTAACTTGGTGGTAGTTAGATGCCGTCGGCGGCTACTCTGCGATCAGGCGGCAAGATCTGCCCCCCCAAGGTAAGTGGTCACCAGGTCGGGCTTCTCATGGCCTAGGGCGGCTGGTCGCCCAACCAAGTGAGGTCGGCTAGTCACTTATTTTTAAATTTTTTTAAAAATTTGAGTTTATTTATTTTATTTTTTTAAAATAAGTATTTAGACAATCTAATTTTCCTTTTGATAATTAAATTTAATTTTCCCACTACCCACTACCCACTACCCACTAACGTGAAAAAATATCTTCCTTTTTCTGGTAAAAAACTCCAAATATAGACAAGCGACCATCACAACATTTTTTGTTGAAAAGACTTGGATCTTTGTCGGCTTTGTGCCACGTTTGTTAGCTCCTTGTTTCATGATTGTTGAATGCAGGGGCTTTTTTTGGTTGCTTTTGTGGGTGATTTTTCATTATTAGTGGGGATATGTAGCTGGTAATCACCTGTGCCTGACCGTCAAGTGTGGCCATCCTAGCTAGTGGTAATTGTGTTGGCAGGCATGATCATTGTAATCGTATTATTTCGATCGAATTTATTTATTTATTGTGTTTGCAGACATGATCGTTATAATTGTTGTAAATTTCAATTGCCTTTACTTGCATTCAGGTCTTCACCACTTACATAATATACATGCAGTGTGATACAACAATCCAAAAGTTTGTTTACAAAATTGCTACAAGATGTCTGTAGGTGCAACCGTGTTCTTGGAATCGGGAACAAGAGGTTGCTTGATCTGTTGAAGGTAAAGACTTGGTCTTAGTTATTGGTGTAGATGAAGATTTTCTAACAATTGTCTCCTTTGAAATCCCCCCCCCCCACCGGTTGTTTGTATTTTCAGCAGCTGGTGAAATGGATTTCGGATAAGGTTATCGGTCTTTTTTTTCCATGGGAATGTTCAGTGTACAGCAGACGATTGGCAATGTCCTTTGTTGTATGTGTGGTGTCTTGTTGCCTCCCAACCATGGAAAAAGCATGTGTGTTAATGCTCACAGTCCCAAGTGGCATAGAAGGCCTCCAGAAACGTTTGGCCATTCTACATTGCCCCGATTGTGGGCAATATCTGCAGCCACACAAGACATGGGTGAAGGTCGAGTTGGAGTCCAAGGAGCTGCTTACTTTTTATATCAAATGGTTTAAGAAACTTAAGCAAAGTTAGGCTGGTCCAGGCAGAGTTTGTATGGACAGAGCCTCATTCAAAGACGATTGAGGAGAAACTGCGTGTGGAAGGAGGTTATGAAAGGAGCGGTTTTGGAACAAGTTTATGTGGTTGAGTATGTCCAGCAGGAGCAGTTATGTGAGCTGAGCTCTCGGAGCTCTCGGGTGCAGGGTGCAGGCCAATCCGGACCAGTGGGAGGCGTCTGTGCAAGTTAGGCAGAATGTTGCTCACTGGCGAACATTTTTCCACATTGAGCAGCTCATTCTCAAGCATGATGGCTTTTAAGATCAAACAAATGGATAATTGTATCAATTTCTTATTTGGGCTTAGGAGCCATGCGCCGAAGTTTGTTGAGCTTTTGTGTAGCGTGGTACGCACTGATGGCCGCCGCGATAGACAGCCTGTTTCCCATGATCCCGAGAGTAACAAGTACAACTTCAGGTATACTTATTGAGTGACAATTTATCCTATTTGCCGAGACGACTCGATTTGTCTTCCCTGTGAAGCAAGAGCTGCTTTGGGTAATTTTGATCCACTTGTCTTGTGCTCAAAAGTGAGTAACACTATTGCCTCTTAGATCCAAGTACTCTGCAGCAGTGCTTCTTGGATGCAAAGCGGTGTCGGAGAACTGGGTTGACAGCACTGCTCACAAGTTGGCAGCTGGTTGACTGTATCATGCTTGATGGTTCTGTGGTCACTGTAGGTGGTTTGAAGTATTCATTGGCATATGCCTAGGCGGCTAGGGATTTTAATTTTGGAAAAAATGACGCTCTGTTTACTGTTAGAACTCATCTGGGACACCTCCTAAATCCCAGGGATTATGGACTGGGCTATGATCTCTATGGCGCGAATGTTAATAATACAGACCTTGAAAAGCAGAAAGTCAGAGGTGATCTTGGGAATGAAGAGATATAAGGAGAAGCGACAAAAGAAACGGGTAAGTCTTAGACATGGAGGCAATTGATAATGCCACCAAGAGTTTAGGTTTAATATCTCTCTCTCTCTAATGTGCCTTTGGATGAGTTGCTTGCAGTTTTCGATGTCAATCATGTGAAGACAAAGATAATCAAGATATGGAAGAATGAATGGAGTGGCCGACGTTGGATACTAAATTCTCAAAGGCTCGCCATCAGGTTTTACTCAAATGATTTTTGTATCAATTGGTCTTTAACATATTCTTGTTCCCATTGGGTTTGTTCTTACTCAATTGAGTTACACCTCTAACATTAATTATATGGTGCTAAGGAATGGTTTTTTTATATATAAGCAACTTCTGAAAGTGTAGGTACTGCCTTGGTAACGAACGTGTATCATAGATGACATCTGAGAAGCAACTAATGAATGTATATGTGTGCTGCCTTGGTAACTAATGTATATCCTTCAGTGCCTGACCGTCTCTGCACATCTGACCACTCATAAACATGATCCATCTGCACACATTTGTTCACATAACTTTTGTCCCCTGTATTTCAAAGAGTAGAACTTCACCTTATCAATTGTTTTGACTCAGTCCAGGTTTTATAGTCGTAAATTAGTCGGTTTAGCCGTCGGTTCGACTTGAATCAGTTCAGAATACGCGTGTTGAACCAAGACCGATTGTGTGTTATGAGTCGTAAAGATTATATATACCTAAGTATATGATGATAACACCAGTCATGTAAGAATAAAATGAGTTATTAAAGTATATAAAAGTAGGCCCAGTTTATTTTATTTATAGTAGACTATAGAATTAGAGTTAAGTCGTTTATCGCGTTAGGATATATTATTTATTATTTTTGGGTAGGTTAATAAGCTTAAAATATGTCATTCGACTTAGGTTGACATTATTTTATTTTATAGTATTTTATAATATTTTAGTTTACTTTTTATAATTTATTCATTATTATTGGCTAGAGCCGGAAATAGTTAAATTTTATTTACAAAATTGCTCCCGATGTGTTTTCTCCTCTAATTCCTTCTTCACCGCCCGACACCCCCTCCCCTGTCTTCCCCGACTCCTCATCAGCGACCACCCTCGCCGTCGCGGGCACCACCAGATGACCGCCCCTCACTATCGCTGCCAGCTCACCCACCTCCCTTCTTTCCTCTTTCTTCCCGTTTCCCTTTCTTCCCGTTTTCCCTCATGGCCACCCACTGCCGCCGCCTTGTAGGCGTCACCGCCAGCCACCAACTCTGGCAACCCTCACTACTCCCCTAGCCCTCCTCTCCTCTCCCTAACCGACACCACCATCTTAGCTGCTCCCTACCCTTGCTGACCTCACCCTCGCCGCCGACCAGTGGCAACTCTGGCCACCTCACGCCACTCTCCCTTGCAGACTTCGCTCGTGGGACGACAATCACAACTGCCGTCTCCCTCCTCAAGGCAACCGCGACCGTTGTTGCCGTCGTCACGTAGCTGCCAACTTATGTATACAATTTAATTTAAATTCATTTCATCATAAGCATTATCATTATATTATTGATTGAACTGTGATATGGATGAATTGGTGCAAATTGTGTATGCCATGTGAATGTTTATGTTGTTGTAATTATAGAAAGATACTTGATTAGTTAATTTAAAATACATACTAATTTATATCTACTGTTAATTAATGTTAGGTAATTAAACTCTTAAATTATACATATAGTTCTAATGATTAAATTGTCATGATTGAGTATTAGTTTAATTATTATAGTCATAATTATGATTGCATTGATTGATAATTAATTTGTGATTAGGATCCTTAGATTTCTTCGTATTAGCGTATGATATTGTCATAGTGTTGTTTGATTATTCACTACTTACCAGGTTTCTGTAAGAATGATGTGATGATTGATTTGAGATTTAGATCATTGTTACCAAGTAAGGTTGATAGATTGGTATTAAAATTATGATTGCATTGTGTTATTATAAACGTTATCGGTATTATATAGTTATACATGATTATATTGTTGATAGGATTAGGGATTGTTTGGATTGATTAATATATACTTGATTGTCCTAGTGTTTAAAATATCCATTATGTCATTCATGTATCATATGGGTATACATGGGTGTACATGGACGTTAGTATTTTGTTCTATTTGTGCAGGTTCTATGTAGGAGCTCGCCACATATAGAGCGTGTAGAAACCCATGACTCGAGTCATAGTTTTACATTAGTGAACCAATCTCTTTAATTGTCGGTTCGAGTAGAGTTAGTTTATTGACCCGTGTGCTGAGTCGAGGCCAACCGTGCGTTATGAGCGATGAGGGTCAAGTGTATCAGAGTATATGATGATAGAGCCAAAAAGATGATGATAGATGAGTTATCAAAGTATACAACAGTATGCAATTATTTTTTTATGTATTTGATCGTAGAACTATTTTTAGGCCGAATAACGCATTAGGATGCGTTATAGAGCAATTTGGGTGGGTTATTAGTTATATAATATATCATTTTTATATTATGATGTGTATTATATTTTATGAAAAAATTTCCTATTTTTTGATTTTTTTTAAATTTATTAGGAGTTAGTTATTATTTTTGACTTGAGTCGGAGTCGAGTAAACTTTTATTTACGAGATTACCTGAGACCTTCACCCCATGACCTTTACCTTCCCTAAACCCCAACACCGACCAACGCCCCCTCCGGCAGCTGTACTGGCGCCACTGCTGACCACCGCTGGGCCATCACCAAGCTTTTCCCCCACTCACTAGCCGTCGTCTGACCTCCACAACACCTTGATGCCACGCCCTAGTACCATGCGTCGCGAATTCAATTTGCCATTGTCCCCACTGCTCCGCCGCCGCTGTGCCACCAACACCCTCCCCCTTCAATCCTCTGACCATTCCCCCATACTAAGGGCCACTGTCGAGGCTGGCCAAGGGCCAATCAGACGACTGACAGACCCCCGAGCGACTTGAAGCCGCCTCTGGCAATCATCCCTTCCATTGTTGCCCTCACCACCACCACCATTGGGTCGAGCTCGCCAACCCGGTGCTATCCTATAGCCCCAATTGCCTCGTTAAAAAAATTTGCCAAAAAATCGCATAAAACCGCTAGAATACAGCCGAAAAATCACCGGATCTTTTGCCAAATTCATCCCGTCAAACTCGAATGAACTTCAAACACTGCCGAGTGCCGAATTCGAGTCTCAAACCTCGTGACAAACCCTAGCCGTCACCGATTGCTGACGATGAGAGGTATAATTAACTTTGACTTAATTACATAAAAGTGATGATTATTAGCACAACATGCTAGAATTGATTGATTAGTGTGTTAAATATTTTTATTGTAAATAAAAATGAATTGCGTGATTGAATTGTATTAGAATAAATGCTAAGGAACTAATTAAGTAAATTAAGCAAGTATCGTTAATATAACATAACGTAGCGTAGAAAATTTGATAGGGCTTCACGTGTGATTTGAAATGATGTGTGACTTGATGTGTGTGTGTGTTATAGGATGTGTGAATGCATCATAGTGGGTGTTAGCTTTTATTTTTGTGAGATCCCTCAACTTAGTCCCACATCTAATACCTACTGGGAGAAGATCCTATTTATAAGTGGGAATGGACTATAGATCTTTAACTTGGTTAACCATTTTAAAGAAATGACTTAGGCCCATTACGTTGCACTTTGGGCCGGGTCGTTACATGTGGTATCAGAGCAACCTGGTTCCGTGTTAGATGGTGGGCTAGACTAGGGACGTTGGCTAGGCTGCCGGTCACGGGCTAGAAAGGTCGTGGACTGGGGTTAGCAACAGGCCAAGTATAGGCATTTCGGGGACGAAATTTCCTAAGGTAGGTGGATTGTGAAATCCCTCAACTTAGTCCCACAATGGGAATGGACTATAGATCTTTAACTTGGTTAACCATTTTAAAGAAATGACTTAGGCCCATTACGTTGCACTTTGGGCTGGGTCGTTACAATTTTGATGTGTAGGTATGGAATAGGAACTCACCGCCCAGGCGGGTGGATACGATTGAAGTTTCTACCATGTCTATTTAGGACTTGCTTCTGGTTTGATTTATATATTCTATTGTGATTTATTTTAAGAAGTAAGTGGACTTGTCGAGTAAGAGATTTATTGTATCTCACTCTAATGGGTCATTTTGTTGCACAAAATTTTCAGATTAATAACGCTCAATGATGAGATCCCTCAAGTTTGTTTTCGAGAACACAGATCTAAATCACGATGCCTTCGAGCCTATTATATTATAATCCCTACTCAGGCTTATATATAAGTAGTTTTCTTGAGTTTTCAATGAGATGTGAAACCAGGGAAACCAACGACTGCGCTACGTGAGCAGGCATGTGTTAGTCAAAGCGGGCTTTAGATTTGGTGAGCGTGCGTTTTATTTTCAAGGGATCATGATAACTCCACCTTTGAGTTCCTCAAGCCGGTGAAGTGTGGAGCTTTATGAGTACTGCTATGCAGCATATGTCTAAACTTATGGTTTCAAAGTGTACGAAAGGTGCATGCCTGAAAGTACTTGGCTCTCTACTCAGAGTCACAAGTGATACAGGGGATGTATAGGGGTGAAACAATAGAAATTTATTTTCCCGTTTAAGGAATAATTTTAAAGTTACTAAAGAATGAGATGAGATAGAAAGGGGACACTGTCACGCGAGGTTGACGACTCCTAATTAGTGCCTTTATGAAAGAATAAGAGTTAGAATATGAGAGATTAGCCACTTGAGTACAGTATTGGGAGTTATATAAAAGTTTAAAGAGGATAATATTTTAGTTATGTTATGATGATATATTTATGTTTATGCTCTACTAGCGGCATGTTTTGTTATGCTCTTATGGAAGCGATTCATTATGTTTTGGGAAAACCTCGCCCTTGTCTCGTGATTAAGTTATTTTTTTATGGATATAATACTTTAATTTGATTCTCCTGAGTTGATGAACTCATTTGACAGGATAATATCAATATATTTTATTTTTAAACCGTTAATCATAATTGGTTTCAAACTTTGTTTTTATTTGAATTTGTAATTTGTAGGTATTCAATACTTGGTATGACTTGGGGACAAGTTTGTGTTCATGCATGTGCATGTTCAAATGTATATCATGTTGACATGTACAAGGATTTCAGCATATAATTATTATTGCTCTTTTATCGGACTTAATCTCTGTATATGATCATGATAGATTTGGGTATGGATACGTTTATTTATTTGATTAGTCACTACATGAAATAAGGGCATTACCATCGAAATATATATATTTTGATGGTAGAAGCTTTGCTACCATCGAAACAAGCTTGACGGTGGGGTCGTTTTTCACTACCATTAAAAATTACGATGGTAGGCAAAATAATAAACAAAAGAACATTAACATTAGTTTATTTACCATTGAAAAAAGTTCGACGGTGGGTTGGAAAATTTACTCTTACTTTAAATTAAATTTTTTTCTACTGAGATTGCTTGGTAATGTTTGCCATGTATGTCCACTGATTTGAAAATTTTAAGGTCTGTATTTTACATATGGTTTTTTTAATGCTTTTGGCTTGCTTGAGCTGTTTAGAAAAAAACACCTTTTTCATGCTTATTATTGATACACTAAGAAGACTCTTGACGTGGGACCATGTTGACCATCCATTTCCAAGAGGAAGAAATTGAAGTTGGGTTATCCCTCCTTTGTAAATACATAAAATTATAACTTTATTTTAGGTAAAAATTAAGATTTTATAGATTTGGTTAGTTGAAAGGAATAAAAGCAATGTTTTTCTTCTTTGGTTTTTGGCTTTTGGGTTTTGGAAAAAAATTGTTATTTCAATGAGAGAAAGAAAATTGTGTGGATTGAAGAATGATGAATGTTTGTTGAGATTTATTTACAATCATCAATAGTAACTTCACCAAGTTCTTATTTGTAATATGTAATTTTTTATTTTCTATTTTAGCCAATACTAATTTTATAGAAAGTAAAGTAAATTAGTATTAGAGAGTTTGTTCTCCTGTGGATCTGTTCTATATCAAACTTGTAATATAGTGAATTTGATCTGATCATTTATTCCGTGGTTTCCCCCCCAAATTTGGGGGTTTTCATGTAAAATTGTCTTGTTTGATCTCTTTATTTGTTTGGTACTTCTCATCCTTATGTGTTAAAATAAGAGATTTGTATTTGGTTTATTTGGATAATCCTAATAAGTGGTTTTAAAGCCAAGAGTTTTTCATGTTTTGGTTGTTGATATTTTCTACCCACTAGGTGTTCGATAAAATTTCTAAGAGCCTAATTAGTGTGTTTGTGATTTATATTTCAACAAGATGGCTAATGAGAAGCATGCTTAGATGATATCACTTAAGAGGCCGAGTAACTGACACTATTGAAAGGGAAAGATGATTGATCATTTATATTCTAAGGATTTGTATGAACCTATCACTTGTCAGAAACCGGCAGAGGTGACTAAAAATGACTGGAATAAGTTGGATAGGAAGGCTATAGCTTATTTGAAACCATGGGTAGATGAAGTTATGTATCATCATATTTCTGAATTGACGTGCTCAAAAGCAATATGGGATAAACTCCAAGAAGTTTATGAGAGGAATACTGCTAGCAACAAGACCCTTTTGATGAAGAAATTGGTGAATTTGAGGTGTAAGGATAGAATTGACATAAGTGAACATCTCAATGAGATAAAGAGTATTATTACTCAACTTGCCAAGATGAAGATGACTCTAGAAAAGGAATGGCAAGCTATCCTACTCCTCAACACTTTGCCAGAGAATTGGGAAACATTGGTGATATCTTTAAGCAATGCTGCTCCGAATGGAAAACTCACAATGGACATGGTAACAAGCAGTTTACTAAATAAGGAAGTAAGAAGAAAATTTCTACCAACTTCAGGGTCTCATGCATTAGTATTAGAAGAGGCAAGAAGTAGATCAAGAAATAGAGATATAAACAGAAGGGACAAGTGTTGAGGAAGGTCTAAATCCAGAAAGCACTTAAAAGTGTTATTATTATGACAAGACAGGTTATATGAAGAAGGATTGTTGAAAACTCAATAAAGACTTAAAAATAAGGACAACAAGGATCAAGGAGAAACAAACACTAATGTTGTGCATGATGACATGGTGATTCTTTCTGATTGTGGGAATGATTGTTTGACGGCTGGTTGTGATGCTAGTTGGGTAGTTTATTCGGGAGAATTATTTCATGCAACTCCAAGCAGATATTTTTTTATTACCTATGAATCTTTAGATTTGGGTATAGTGAAGATGGAAAATAATGATATTTCCAAAATTGTAGGACTTGGAGATGTGCCTATAGTAACAAACACAGGTTATAGATTAATGCTTAAAAATGTCAGACATATTCTAGATTTGAGGATGAGTTTGTTGTCAACCGGAGTGCTTGATGATGAAGGATTTGGTTCACAATTTGTACAAGGTGTGTGGAAACTTGTGAAAGGTTCTCTTGTTGTTGCAAAAGGGAAGAAGTGTTGTAGTTTGTACAATACTAAGATAAGTCTAGTTCAAGGGTAAAATAATATCTCCTCATTTGATTCCACTGTTGATTTGTGGCACCATCGATTGGGACACATGAGTGAGAAGGGACTATAAACATTGAAGAAGCTAAATCTCCTTCCCAAGGTTAAGGACATCAAAATTAGTCCTTGTGACCATTGTTTGGTCGGAAAACAACTTAGGGCATCCTTTGCAAGCACAAGTATTAAGGAAATTAGAAGTTCTTGAGCTGGTACACACTGATGTGTATGGGCCAATGGAGGTAAAATCTCTTGGTGGTTCTATTTATTTTGTTAATTTTGTTGATGATACTTCTAAGAAGGTGTGGGCTTATGATATGAAAAATAAAAGTGATGTTTTTGACATCTTTAAGAATTTTCATGTATTGGTTGAAAAAGAAATCGGTAAGCTCTTAAAATGTCTTAGAAGTGATAATGGTGGTGAATATTGTTCCGTTGAGTTTGATGAATATTATAGCAAGTATGGGATTAGGTATGAGAAGACTGTTCCTTGTACTCCTTAATATAATGGAGTGGTTGAAAGGATGAACAAGACCATCTCTGAGAGGGGTAGAAGTATGTTGCCTTTAGCTAAGTTGCCTAAAGCCTTATGGGGTGAGGCTTTGAGTACAACTTGTTATTTAATCAACAGATCTCCCACACATGCTCTAGACAGTGACGTACCAGAAAGGGTTTAGCGTGATAAAAAGGTCAATTATTCTTATTTGAGAGTCTTTGGTTGTAAGGCCTTTACACATGTGCCCAAGTAGCAAAGGGCTAAGCTTAACTTTAAAGCCATGGAATGCATTTTTCTAGGATATAGTGATAATAAGTTTGACTACAAACTTTGGGATCCTAAGAATAGAAAACTGATTCGAAGCATAGATATAGTTGTCAGGGAAGATTAAACAGTTGAGGACTTTGGCAAGGAAGAAATTCCTCAAACTAAATCTCAGGAAATCTTGGAAAAGATAAAAGATCTTTCAATCTCAGTTAAAAGTGAAGAGGCAGATCAGGATGACACAATTATTTCTCCACCTAGTGATGATGAAGGTGAGGATGTATTGTCTGATGATATTTCTAATAAGTTTATTAATGATATTGGACAAGAACAGGTAAATTCTGATTAAAGGCAACAAACTAATATGAGGAGATCATTTCATGAACCAGTTCCATCAACAAGATATCCATCATTAGAATATGTGACAATATTGAATGTGGAGAACTAGAAAATTTCAGTAAGGTCAAAGCTCTTATAGAAAAGGAGAAGTGGTTAAAGGCAATGCAAGATGAGATAAAATCTTTACATGAAAATCACACCTATGAGTTAGTGGATCTTCCTAAGGGGAAAAGAGTATTGAGGAACAAATAAAAATCAAATATGAAGAAAACAACACACAACCAAGGTACAAGGCAAGGTTGGTGGTGAAGGGCTTCAGACAGAAGAAAGGTATTGATTTCGATGAAATTTTTTCTCCTATTGTTAAAATATCTTCTATTAGAATTGTTCTAGTTTTGGCTGCAAGTTTGGATTTGGAAGTTGAATAGTTAGATGTGAAGACGGGGCATGTCTTCATGGTGATCTTGAGGAGGGTGATAATAAGCAGTGTTCTTCCCGGTTAGTCAAAATTAGGCGTTGTGGCCTTCCCAGAACTTGAAAGATTGTAATATCAGGAAAAAATATAATAATAATAATTTTATTATGTTTTTAAAATAAGTTATATATGTACTGTTTATTCGCTGCTATTGATCTGATCAGTCTTTTATTTTCCTTGGAATAATGTGTATGAATAAGCATATCAATATATAGGCATATGCATAAGTATATGAACTCGATTTATATGCCTATGCCTATATATGTTCATATACTTCATGCATACACCTATATATATATATATATATATATATATATATATATATATATATATATATATATATATATGGCTTAATTTCGGATGTTTTAAACTATCTGTACATGACTCAGGCGGAAACTAAGTCTGTCAGACTCTGTTCAGTGAACAGTGCCAAAATTAATGTTTGTCGAAAATTAAATCCCTGTAAGGATAAAATTTTCTGTTTTGTTAACTGTATTATCCCTCCAATCAGGAGTGGTCGTCAGGTCAAGACGCCACCAATCGTCCCCGATTGTGTATAAAACAGCTATTAGTGTTTTTAAATGTTATAAATTTAGTTGTTCTAAATCCATTCCAACGAAGGACTAAGGTACAATTCTGGGCCTAGCCCGAGTCGCATCCAACCTGAATGGATTGTAGTCAACTAAATGTTATTAATTTGTTTTAATTGTGGAAAAGGCTGTGTAAATGCTGTGAATGTTACACTAAAAAGTGAAAACAAACTGGAGGGTTGAAGAAGAGAAGTTCGCAAAAGCCGGAAGTGTGATGCAAGAAAAGCAAATTCCCTTTCCTCTTTCCATTGGCGAAGTCATAGTCCCCAACAGATAATATTCTTTCAGGTCCAAAGAATAGAGAGCGAGGAAATTATCTAGTAAAATCAAGTAAAAGAGAGGTACCTGAGAGCCTGTTATTGCCTGTGGATCTTCTTGCGGATTCGCCTTGTTGGTCTTCAACTCATCCAACGGGATCTTCTGTCCAATGGTTGCCCTATCACGGCCACCTGCCTACACGGGACTTACACCGGGACTCCCAGGCCTGTTGTTGAAGAAGAAGGCGCTGAAGCACTTGATCCGGTCTTGATATCTTCGGCTCTTCAGGGGTACCTACTCTTGAACTTCAAAGTACTAGATAATTCCTCCGACCTCTATTGTTTAGAGAAGAAGGAAATCATCTGAAAAGGGACCAGAGGACTTGCCTCCGGAAATCGGAAAGAGAGAGAGGTTCTCACTCACACATATTGCAACTGAAACTTCAATTTATTTCTTCGTCTGTGTTTACAACTGAAGGGGGACAACCCTTATATAGACTCAAAGGGAGAAGCCGGGTCTTAACATTGCCCGCTTACCCATATTCCTTACATAAAGAAAGAAAAGAAAAAGGATCGCTTAAGAGTTAAGCGTTCCATACAGACTCGACACGTAAAAAGAAAAACAAGTGGAGAAGTCACCGACGATGACCAGTTAGTGAGGTGGACCACGTGGGTCGCTTAAAAACCACACAACTAAGACATCATCTTCGGATTCCAATCCACTGACTCAATGACTCACACAAAACGACACAAACTATTTACAAGTGGGTCAAATAGTGACCTTACATAATGTAGAGAAGGTGGATAGATGGGCCTACCACGCCTCCATTAGTCTGTCTGTGCCAAATTTATTGTCGGAGTCTGAGTGCTGTCTTTGTCGTCTTTGCTGTCCTTGTCGGAATGAGTTGGTGTTGTGTCACGCGAAGCATCGTTGTAAGTTGTGAGTGAGGCAAACATCTCGATGAGTTTGAGATTCTTTGACTCGGTGAAAGGCTGGATGTATGGGCCGAAATCTTTGGCCCAGAAGAACCTGTATGTTGGGCCTGTTAGCATCAAGGTGAAATTCTCCAACACCTTGGATGTCCAACAGTAATTGTAGCTTTGTGTATGGGCTCTGGCTAGCTCAAATTGCTTGTGAAGAGAAGCCCATGTGTTTGTGGGCAGAACTTCCCAATCAGGCTCAAGGTCCACTTGGTCCAACTCGGGGAGTTCGTCGCTGTAACTTAATCCAAGTGCAATGAAACAGTTGGATTCTTCAATAAGAGTGTTGTTCTTGAACAGAGGAGGAGAGGACTCGATCTTTAGGCGGAGTCTTCTTCCCTTTCTGAACAAGGCTGTTTCACAGATATCCTGGATGTAATGTGGAAGCTTTTTGATACCTTCTTCATTTTGAAAAAGTACCTCAGCCAGTAATCCTGTTTGTAGTATAGCTTCAATTGTAACTTGTACGTCCCTGTAGTTTTGTACTGGAAATTCTTCTGCTGATATGTAGGCCTTTCTTAAGCTGTAGATGATCTGGCATCTGCAAGCGTAAGTCTGGTTGCATGTTGTGTATGGAGCCTTGCATGGTCTCCTAATATCATACTCTGTGTCATACTTGACTCTAAGGCAAGTATCAAGCTGTGGGGAGTATTTTCCTTGTTGTGCTCTTTTCAAAAATTCAAATATGCATTCGACTTGTGAGCGAAGCTTGTCTTGGCTGTTGAGAGGAGTTGTGATTACTTGTGCATAGGAAGTGTCTTCATTAACTGGGCTGCTGACTAATAATGGGCTTCTGTAATAAGACGGCCCACAAGTAGCAGCTACCTCTTCAGCGGCTTGTTCGACATTGTAGTATCCTCGGAAGGAGGCTTTTGTTGCACCTATGGCTTGTTGTAATTCTGGATATGTTTTGTAAAGCCCATATTTGGGTCCAGTGAAAAGGGCATAGCAACAGAAATTCTTACCCTTAGGCTTTTCTTGTATTTTACCAAAGTAAAAGATTAAGGCACTAATGACCATAATCTTTTCAGTGGTGTTTGTGCTGTTGATGTTCCAAATGTTGTCGATTATGCATCGTTGTGAATCATCAAGGCGCAAACAGTCCTTGCTGATGTATTGTCTGTGGGTATTCTCGTAAGATACCAATTGTGTTTGTCCGAAGGAGAGGATGTTCCGAGAAACACCTTTCCCTTTTGTCATGTGTGGTCGGAGACTAAGCTCCATGTTATTGTCGCCCTTGTTTTTGTAATCCCAAGTTGCCTTGGGGGGCATTTTTGTCTGAAATGTGAACAGAAATAAATTAGTTCGATTTTTAAGGAATCGGTAACCCTGAATTTTTAGAAGATTTCAAACTTCTGTAGTGTTCGATTTTAAGGAATCGAGAACCCTGAATTTTAAAGCTTTCAAACTTTTGTACGATTTTAAGGAATCGTGAACCCTGAATTTTGTAGAAGTTTTCAAACTTCATGTTGGCATAGAAGCCTGGATAAAATATCCGCTGTTTTATTGTTACTTCCTTTTATATGTTCCCACTGGATATTTGTTCCTCTAGTAAGGAGGTAATTTTGGAATTTAAGCCACCGTTTGGCATTTAATCCCTTTGTTTTTCCTTTTATTTGTTGTGAGAACTTTACTATGGCTTCACAATCTGTTCTGATGGTAAACTCTTTCTTTCCTGTTAGAAAGAGTTCAAATGTTTCTAAGGCGTACATTACTGCCAAAATTTCAAAATCTAAACTTGTCATGTAGCCGGTCTGTTCTCTGTATTTTCCACTGCCATATCGGCAAATGTATTCTTCTGTCTTAGGAGTGTACTTATGTGCTTTCTTTAACAGTATAGCACCCCATCCTTGATCACAACCATCACATTCGATGATGAGATAATCAGTGTCAAGGGGTAAATGTAATTTAGGCAAGGTTCTAACTAGAGCCTTAATTTTCTTGACAAGTTTTATGTCTTCAGAGTTAAAGAAGTTTAACCCTGTTAAATTTGTTTTATTGTACAAAGGTCCTGTGTATTTTCCAAGATCTTTGATAAAATTCCTAGCATAGTTAAGTATGCCAAGGAAACTTCTCAGTTGTTTTGCGTCTTCCATTTTGTCTGGAAAATCAAGGATTTTTGACGCAATATGTGGTTGAAGTTGTATTGTTCCTTGTCCTAATTCTGTTCCTAGGAAGGAGATATGGGTTTTATTTATTTCCATTTTCTTTTTGGAAATAATTAACCCGTGTTGTTCGAACAAGGCTAGCACAGTGTATAGGTGTGCATAGTGTTGCTCTTGTGTCTTGGAAAAGATGAGAACGTCATCAATGTAAACACATGTAAACTCTGTGTAATGTTTAAATACTGAGTCCATTTTCCTCTGGAATACCTGAGGAGCTGTTTTTAGTCCGAAAGGCATAACAAGCCATTCGTAATGTCCATTGGGGCATGAGAATGCCGTCCATTGTATAGATTCAGGGTGCATTTTTATCTGCCAAAATCCTGACTTTAAGTCGAATTTTGAGTAGTATCTGGATGCCTGTATTCTATTTATAAGTTGTTCTTTGTCGGGAATTTTGTATCCATCTTCCCTGGTATTGTCATTTAGTCTTTTGTAATTAAAGACCATTCTAGACTGTCCACGTTTTTGTTCCGAGCCTTTATTTACAATGAAGGCTGGACTTCTGTGTGGGCTTGTGGATTTTCTAATCAGTCCTAGGCCCATGAGCTGTTTGATATGCATATCGCACTCCTGTTGCTCCCAATTTGTATATTTCATGTCTTGGGCCTTAATTGTTAAGTCTGGGTTTATAATTTCTAATTTGCAATAGATATTATTTCTATCCCAGTATTGTGTAGGATTTTCTCCTATTATGGAGATGTGTTGTAGCCGTTTTAGGAAATCGTCTATATTTTGTGAATTGTACATGCATCTGAACAAATTTGATGGGCTGACGAGGTCCATGCAAACTTCTTCAAATTGGTCTGTATTGTAGTCTGAAAAATGCATAGAGCATTTATCAGGGCTTGAATCTTCACTTATTATATTCATGTGGCATTTG
>JAURVB010000951.1:0-71878 GCA_033002965.1 Piper betle
CGGGGTGTTACATGTTGCATTACATAGTAGCCTCATACACCGAACTACCTCAGGGTTTGAAGGAGTACTAGTGCGATTCATACATATCTTCATACCGCTCACTCTCACATTCGTGAAATCAGTAAAAACGTGCGTACTCATATAATAAGCTTAGGAAAGAGGCTTGTATCATATATTTCTGGAGCTTCAGCTCGAAAACCAACAAGGGATCTCATCCTTGTAGTTTTATTAAACATGTGTAGAAACATGACTAAATGACCCACCATCAGAGGGATTTGATAAAACACCGCTAATGTCATCCTACATCTAAAACATGTTTAAACTCTACATGCACGGAGTCAAGCAGAGAGGGAGGGTCATACAGATCTGCGGTCCAAGCTCTAAGTGTATCTGAACATCTACGGGGAGCTTGAACTCTAAAAATGACATCGAAACCCACTACTAAGTAAAATATTTACATCTCTATATGATGCATGCTCGTGACGTGTGCTCGTATCATCAATACATCCTAATAAAGAAAACAGCGCTAACAAGCCAACAATTAAACACTTGGCACACAAATTGAGACATAATAATAATAAATAACAAATAAAAACTCATAGATAATTTGGTTAATAATAAATACATAAACATAAATAATACTTTAATCAAAATATAATAATATAATTATGCTATATAAATACATGACTAAATATGAGTAAATATCATATATAATCGTGTTAGTAAATATATAACTAATTAAATAAACAATAAATAGTTAATTAAATAACTCAATAGATAAATAAATAAATAAATGAATAATATTAATTAATTATGAGGAATAATAATATAAATATTAAATATATGAGCATACGACTAAATATGTATAAATAATAATACGAGTAAGAAAATAATTAATAATCAATCAATTAAATAAATAAAATGAGATAAACATGAACAAAATAATATCTATGAATAAATACATTATCAGTAACAATAATAAGTCACATAATCATTCATCATAGTCAATAAATATACAAATAATAAGAAATAAATAATCATGAATAAATAAATAAATAAAATAATTAATAAATAAAGAAAAATACTCATAATATCAAATCATGCTAAGCAATGTGAATATGTATATAAACTAATGTAAGGGATCTTGAATTACCAAAAACGGTGCAAGAAGAGACAAAACAGTCCGAAAATGGCCAGACTGAACTAAGTTGAACCAAACTGAACCGAATGGGCTGAACCAACCCAGTCTGGGTTAACTAGAAAATAGGCTGGGTTGATTGGGCGAACATGAATTGGGTTGGCAGAATTGGACATTGGCTGGCGGGCTAGTGAACAAGATCAGGTTGGTGGACGCAGACACGAATGGGACCAGGTGAACACAATGAGTGCAAACGGGCTGAACATGGGGTGACGGTGCCTGCTGCCAAAAATGCCGATGACAACGTGGCTAAGTTCGCCGCCAGTCGGGATCGACAAGGGGCATTATGGCGAAGGTATTAGTGATGACGATTAGAGGAGTCTGGCCACTGGCTAGCTGAAAATCGGCGGCAACGTCATCGGCGACAATTGCAGCCACGATGGAGGCCGGTGTCGATCCTCAAATGGAAGATCTCGGCGATGGAAAGCTGTCGCGGTGGTAGGATCGGCTAGAGGTGGCTTGTCAACGGTGGAAAATGGCCCGAAAGGGTGGGGACGGCAGTGATGAACAGTGATAGAAACTCGGTCGCCGATGGCAACCGCAGTGGCACCAATGGTGACAGTCAATATGGACTAATAGCCGGCCGCGAGGTGGTCATGACCATACTGATTTGGTGGCCAGAGGACGGCCGAGGTCTTGCAAACAACGAGCTAAAGTGGTGGCGGCCATGAAGGTGGATGTAACACCCCAAATCCGGTTCACACTCGTGAACCAAACCGGCATGTTACAGGCCCCGGTTAGGTCGGCTAACCCGAACCTAACTCGTGCGGATCTAATCTCGGCGTCTTAAGATGAAGATCCAACTTGCTATATGTCATGTATGAATGCATAAAACCCTAACATGATACTACATGGATGACATGCAACCAATTTTCACACCAACACAATTACAATCAAAATTAGTAAAAATTCTAAAACGAAAGGGACAGAATTTCCCCTAAAAATGTAATTAGGGGCCACCCTGTCAAAATCATATATTCAAGCATATATACGCATAGCAACAATAGCATTCACACAGACTTCTAATCTACTATATTCATCATTCTCTGAACTTTGGGTCCTAACCCATCACACTTTTGCTGCGCTACTCTGATCATTTCATTTCATGTCATTGTCATGCCTCAAATATTTAATCATAGCATGTTTATAAAATAACATCATAAACAAAACATTAAACATTCAATCACCCAATGTGTGTGTGCAGAAGACCTTATTGCTCCTCCGTCCTGGCCGGCACATCCATCTCGTGCTTATCACCTACATATATATAGGAAAAACGTCAGTAACAAGCGTTACTGGTCCGAAAAGAAAATAACTATAACAAACTGGCTATGAGAGCAAACTCTCATATGAAAGAAAACAACATATACTCCACGTGAACACTCTGAAGGGCACTACTGAGGAGCCACTGGGCTGCAGACCCGGTAGCATCCCGAACTTACTGATCTGCTGCTGGTACTGTGCCGCTCTCGGCACTTCTTTTTCAGTACTTCTCGTGAAACTTTATCCTAAGCCCTCTCCTTACCTCCATATTTCTCCTGGCCTTGAGCACGAAGGCCGAGTACTCTCAGGCAGTCGCCTTTAGTACCCTTTGAACCACAAGTCCGGACATGCGCTGTACTAAACAGTACCCGTAAACCTCCACGTTCTCCAGGTGTGAGGAACTCAAACGCGGAGTTGTCAGGATCCCTCGGGAATGGAACAGTCCGCTGGCACTAATCCAGAGCCCGCTTTGACTGTCACGGCATCCTCTGCATGGTACGTGCAGTCGATTTCTCCATCTCTCGTCTCACTGAAATGCGAAAACTATATATATATAGAGGCTTGGGTAGGGAGTTATATAATAGGCCCGAAGGCAACTTTTGGTGGATCTTGTTTTCGAAATCAACCTCGAGGGATCTCATCCTCGAGGGGTTATTAATCCGGAAAATGTTCGGTTAAATGGCCCGAGTTAAGTGGGATCCGATAAAACGCCACTTAACCCGTCCTGCAGACAATAAATCAAACATACAATAGAAAAGATCATAAAAATCAGAGAGAAGTCCTAACGGACCTGGTAGAAGCTCCAAGCGTGTCATCGCGCCTAGGCGGCGAGCTCCTACTCCGTACCTACACATCAAAACTAAATACTAACGCCCGCTAACTAAATGATGCATCAAACTCAATAAACATCAATCAACAATCAAATAATTGTAAGTATGAAAAATAATTCTAACTAATCCTATTCATACCAATTTTACTGTGTTTTTACATCACACTAGATTAGCATGCTCATATTTACTTCATCTTATTAGATCACTTATCATGCTGAGACTCGATCTACCTCATTAGATCACTTACTATTCATTCACAATTACTCAAATCATACAATCATCCCTTCACTCATAATTAGGCATTACTCATAACAGTTAATCAAATCTAGCATACTGTGCTAATATTCATCATGACAACTACTCAATTGTAGCATGTTATGCTAACAATCATCTCAATTTTAACTAATTAAATCGGAGGTAATTATACCTCACGTCGTCAGCGATCTGCGACGGTTAGGGCTTCGTCGCGTCGTCTCGGAGCTCCAATTCGGCGCTCATCGGCGTCCGACGTTCGATCGGGATCGACTGGATGAACTCCTCGGAAGATCAGGCGAATTCCAACGAATCCGATTTTCCGGCGGTTTTCCGGCAGGTTTCGGTGGTTTTCCGGCAAGTTCCGGCGGTTTTCCGGCAACAACCGCCGGCAGCGTCTACTGGCCAAAAAGTAAGGGTATTGGGTACCCTTGGAACCGGCTCGGCGAGCCCGACGCGTCTATGGCATCGACATGGTCGGCGGAGTTGGCGGCTCACCGGAAAATGGTCAAAACAGTGGTGGCGGCGGTGGGTGACTCGATCCGGCCAGGATGGGCGGCGCTGGCCTCCGTTCCGGTCGGGGACGGTCATGGGTTGGTCGAAGACGTCGAGGTGACCACTCGATCGCGGCGGCGACGGTCGCCGGCGGCGGAATCGGCAACGCGATCGAAACCAGCCGCAGCGCTAGGCGCGGTGATTTCGGCGTCACGGCGGCTTGGCAGCGGCCGGGACTGGTCAGGGCGGCATAGCGACGCCGTGGCGGAGCTAGGGGGCGACGATCGGCGGCCGGGCGGGCGTCCACGGCAGCGGCGGCTGCATGCGCAGTGGCGGCGTCGCGGCAAGGGTTTGGGGAAGAAGAAAGGAAAGGTCGGGGGTGTGTGTGGTGGCAAACTCGTAAATATTACTTGACTCGTCTCCGACTCGAGTCAAAAATAATATTTAAGTCGTAAAAAAATTCCAAAAAAATTTGGGAAAAATCCCACAAAATCAAACAACACACAAAAAATCATAATGATATGCTCTAGAACTATCAACCCACCCAAAATGCCCGTAACGCGTCCTAACGTGGTAAACGGCCTAAAACTAATTCTTCGATCCATTATATATCATAATAAAAAAATGAACTGCATACTCTCATATATTCTGATAACTCATTCTTTTCTGCTGTGTTCATGACGTTATCATCATATACTTGGGTACACATGACCCTCATGGCTTATACACGAGACCGGCGTCAGCTCAGTACACGTGTTCTGAAACTAACTCGACTCGAAAATAATGGTCAAACCGACCGGTTCTGAATATAAAACCCTGACTCGAATCGTGGGTTTTACAGTGGAAATCCTCAAAATCGTGGGAAATTTATGAAAATTAAAGGGAGAATGCTAGGGTTGATGTGGACGGCTCAGATCTTGCCATGTGGCACAATCTAAACATCCAACAACTCGTGGTCTAGTGGGACCCACCTGTGTGTATATGCAAACATTGGAGATGGAGCTTTCACTTAAAATTTTACTAAAATATTAACATGGTATTAACACACCCATGGGAAGTCACATTCACAAACCGAGACCAGGGTTATTTCTTCACTATTGACTACTCTGTAAACTTTCTCACAATGTTCTAATGTTTATATTATCTTGATAAGCTCATTTGCTAGTTGTTAAATTGATTATTTTTGGACCGGCATTCGATTGTTGACGTTAGTTTTTATTATGTTGGTTTGTTTGCTTAGGTGGCCAACTTGGTTGGACAAGGACCAAAGATCTTGTACGACATGATGATGATGGTGGTGTGAGCAAGGTTGTCATGTATTTTATTAGCTTTTAATCATTTTTGTATATGATAATGTACTATAATTTTCGGATTTTCAACGTATCAGGGGCTGGTTATGTATTTATTATGTATGTTCTGAGCTGAATGACAAGTTTATGTAAGGTGGATATTTCATGTTTGTTGATGTGCCTTCACTCATATTTCTTGATTGCAAATTAACATATTTTGTACAAGGAATTATGAACTTTAAGTATGGATTGGATGAGCATATTTATTAACCTGTGCAGGTGAAAAATACACTAGGAGGCAAATTAAAAAGACTAAGTGTAAGAGGTGGCTGCATAGATGACCAAACCTCCACACTTGAAGAATGATGATTTTAGTGCTAAGTATGAGAGATGGTAGCATAGTGACCATAGCCCCCATACTTTGGATTATGTGGTTTATGTCAGCATATGTTTGTATGTGCACATATTACTATTTATTTTATATATGCATTGTTATATTTACAAGTTATTATGATAAATTTTCTCATGGTCCTAAGAGACTCTACTGGACTTTATCTTGGGTTTGAATGTCACTTGTAAGTTAGAATCGGTATCTTAATTTCATGAGGCCAAACCTAGAATCTTGAACATATCATATGCAATTTTTATTGATTTATGTTCTGTAACATGTTACATGCACATTAGCTTAGAGGTCTGCGTAGTCATCTTTTAGCACCAAGTGGAGTCAGATCCTGGATTGTGATTCGAGTATGTTAATAGGCCATGTAATAGTTCAATCCATATTTAGCATTCCCTTTTGGGTTTAGGTGCAACTCGGGCTTGAATGGGAATTTATATTTAGCATTCCCTTTTGACTTAGCACTCATACTTTGGCTTATGTAGTTTATGTTAGCTGCACATTAACAAATGTTTGTATGTGCCCATGTTCACTAATTATTTTAAGTATGCATTGCTCTCTCTCTCTCTCTCTTATATATATATATATATACATATATAGGTTGTTATTGTGGGGAATATTCCCATGGTCCTAGTTAAAGGGAAGCTGACTACCGGATTTTATCGAGGGTCTAAGTGTCCTTTGTAACACCCACATAGGTGTCTTATTTGTATGAACCTATCTCTAAAATGTTGAACATATCATATGCATTTTTTATTGATATTCTGTGACATGTTGGATGCCCATTAATGTAGGGGTCTATCATCATCCACTTTTGATATTGAATGGGGGTCAAATCATGGACTGAAATTCAAGCATGTTAATAGGTCATGTAGTAGTTCAATTAATGATTTAGTATTCCCTTTTGATTTAGGTTTGGCTCAAGTTTGAATGGGAATTGGAGTGTTACATAATGATTACTATTTTGGGTAAGGTTTTTAAGCTATAAATAGGACCTTAGGGAGTACATTTTGAATACCTTTTAAAAGCTTACAGTTTTAGAGCATTGGATTGGCATATTATGTTGTTTGTAAACTTTTTTGTGCTTTCACTTTCACAGTAGGGGTTCACAATAATTAGCTAAACACATGAGTAATAACCTCATAGAGTTTTTAGCCCAGCCCTCCCCCCATCCCTGCCCGGTCCCCCCCCAGGCCACCCCCTCACCCCCCAGTCATGACCGTCCACCCCCCCAAGCTCTGGCCCTGCCCAGTCCAGCCCCTCCACTCCTGCCCAACCCCTTACTATGCCCAGCTGCTCCCCACGCATGCTTTGCCCAGCCATCTCCTCATCTCTCATGATCCGCCCATCCCTCCCTCACTTTGCCCAACCTTCACATGGCTCTTTCAACAAAGTTTGGGCCCTTTTAAATGTATTCCAAAGTTTATCTTTATTGTTTTTCCTCAAAATAAATCTTCGTGGGCAAACATTTTCTCCCACCAATTCCCATCTTCCTCTTCTCTTAACTTTCATTCTGATTTGAAAGGGAAAACAACCATTGTTATTCCCGAAACCATACTTGACAAAGAGAGTGATCGATGGAAAAACACTCTTGTTGGCTATGTGATAGGCGAACACTCATGCTTTGTATGGATCCAAACCATGTTGAAAAAGTTATGAAAGCTTTCTGGAACCTTTGAAATGCAATCTCTAGTTGAAGATTTTTTCTTATTCAAGTTCTCTTCTGAAGAGGATTGTGAGAATATTCTTCACTCATCATGAATAGTGGGGGGTCTAGCCCTTATTCTTTGAAAATGGCATCTGGGTAATCAGCCAACTCGAGAGTTACTAAAGTCAGTTCCAATAAGGATCAAATTTTCTGAGTTTTCAATCCAATATTTCAGAGATAAAAGTCTATCAATGTTGGCTAGTACTTTGGGGATCTTGGTAATTGCCAATAGAGCAACCATGAAAAGAACTCAACTTGCTTTCACCCGAGTATGTATGAAAATTGATTATACGTTCACATTTCCTACATCTATTATGTTGCTGAGAGATGATGACTCCTCTTTCAACCAAAAGGTAGATTATGAATAAAAGCCTAAGATTTGCTCCAAATATAACTATTTTGATCATGCGGATTCGTATTGCCCTACATGGCAAGAATGACAAGTTGTTTAGACTTTAAATGTTTCTCAAAATGATCTCCCTCCATTGCATACTTCTCTGTCTACAAGCTCTTACACTTCAAACAATAAGCAAAACAAAGACAAATAGGTTCCTCCATTAGCTCCTGCTTAGGCCGACCCCCCACTTGTCAGAGTGTCCCTCCAAACCCACAATGTGATGCTCATATTCTCGTTAAACCAAGTATCCCCCCACAAGAGACTGCGGCTTCTCTCTTTGATCGCAAAAGTCAAAATGGGTGGAATGTAGTGGTACATAGCAAACTAGCCCGAAACCATAAAATTTCTCAAGTTTTGAAAGTCAACTCAAAAGAAAAAAGGGAGCTTGGGAACTCCCTCTTTCTTTATGACTAGTTTGAGAGTATGGAAAGCTTGTGGTCTCTCCCATCGAGCAAAGAGGTTGGATGTCTCTAATCTAGCAATTCAAGAAAATATGACCCTCTTTGATTTATGTGAGACAAAACTTAAAGGAAAAAATTTTCGTAACCTCCAAAGAGGTTTTATTAGATAAAGAAAAATTGAGCGTAATTATTCTTTAAACTCTTCAGTCATATTTTAGTTTTATGGAACCATGTAATTTTTAAAGTCTCCAAACTACAAGAGAGTGATCAATTTATCCACTGTTGATTGTTGAACCTTTGGGATGGATTTACTTCACCATGGTCTATACTTCAAACTCTTACCAACGGATACAAAAATTATGGCAAAATCTTTCATATGTCAAGCCCCTCTATTTGGCTTCCTTGGATCCTCATGGGCGACTTTAACTATATTAGAAGTAATAACGAGTGTATGGGTGGTGTTGATGTTCCTCAGTGACATCTAAAGCAATTTAATAGTTTTGTCTTTTCAGCGGATCTCATTGATATTCCTTGTAATTCTAATTTTACGTAGAGTAACAAATATATTGATGGCACTATTATTTACAGGAAACTTGACAGATGCCTTTGCAATGATCTTTGGATGATGAAATTTCCAAAGGGTATATCATTTGTCTACTTCCAAGATCTTCCGATCATTCTCTTATTCTCTTTAAGTTCGAGGACCATCCATCTTTTGGTCCAAAATCATTCTGCTAATTTACTATGTGGCTTGAAGATGACTCAATCAAGGCTATTGTTCAACATGCATAATCCACCCACATTGTTAGAAATCCTCAATTTATTCTCTTTAAAAAGCTTCAAGGTATTAAAGAGGCCTTAAAAACTTGGAATATTGTGATTTTTGGCAAAATTAATGTGAGATTAAGCAACGCTCAATTGTTCTTCCAAGATGCCCAACAAATGCTCTCCATGGATCTTATAAATACTTCATTGCTTGAAAACGAAAAATTGGCCCATCTCAATTTGCTTCAAAAGAAAGACATTGAAGCAAAGCTCTATAGATAGAAATCTAGAGTAAATTGGCTGAGAGAAGGGGATAGAAATTCTCGGTTCTTCCACTCCATGGTTGCCTCTCACATCTTCAAAAATCATATTCATGAGATCGTAGATCCATAGGCGAATAAACTTTCCAATCCTTGTGCAATTGGGATTGAAGTTGAGAGATTCTCGAAAATTTGTTGACCCCTTCATCTTTTGATCTTCCTTCATCTATTCCTTTCTGCCGCAAGTTAACTCATGAATAAGTTTCTATGTTGACTCATGGGGTTAGCAATGAGGAAATTGAAGTTATTATCTTTAGTGCTCCAACTAATAAAGCTCCTGGCCTAGATGGTTTCATCAAAAAAATTTTGTTTTCTTTTGGGATATTGTTGGTAAATACCTTATATTGGTCATCAAGCACTTCTTTGAATAAGGTAAACTACTTCAGGCACTAAATCACTGCTTCCTTTCCCTCATTCAAAAAACTTCAAATGCCAGATCTTTTAAGCACTTAAGACCTATTTTTCTATGCAATTTTGTCTATAACTACATCTCCAAAATTATAGCTTATCGTTTAGCTTTCACTTTGCCTTCTCTGATTAGCTTAAACGAGTTAGCATTCTTGAAGGATAGGTTGATAAATAAAAATATCTTGTTGGCCCGTGAACTAATGAGAAATTCCCATCACTAAAGGGGGTCAAAAAGGTTTTGTATCAAAGTTGATTTGAGAAAGGCCTTTGATAAAGTTCGGTGGGATTTCCTATTTTTGGTCCTTTCAACAATGCTTGGATTGATTGGATTTCTAAATATATCACCACTCCATCCTTTAGTGTTATGATAAATGGGTGCAATTTCGGTTTTTCAAAAGCAAATTGGTCTTCGACAAAGGCTGTCCTCTTTTGCCGCTCCTCTTCATTCTTTGTATGAAAGTGCTTTCGATTATGCTTGAATTTAAGGTATTAAAAGGCCTTATCAATCTTCCTAAAATAAGAAATGCTCCAAATGTCTTTGTGGGTCTCATGCTTGAAATAACATTATTTCCTTAAGAAAAATTAGCCCATGGTTGTTTCTATAGAATTGGCAATGACATGAACACGTTTACTTGGCTTGACCCTTGGCTTAATTATTGCCCCATAATCCAAAGACTCAGTCATTAGACTATTGCAAATCTTGGGGAAAAAACCTTACACACTAATCCCAATCCATCATTCATAGTTCGTGGGCCCTCACCTCTGACAGTACAAGTACAGAAGATCTAAAATTTTTAAATGAGAATATTTATTTCTTATCTCATTCGGATAATAGCATGTAGGAGTTATCCTCCATACAAATTTTTTTTTCGAGAGCTGTTAGAACTTTTTGAAACTTCCGTATCCAAGAGTATCATGACATCCTCTTGTTTGGTCTAAATACTAAACAAACCGACGTGCATTCATTACTTGATTGGTCATGTCAAACGAGATCTTAACTTTATACAATCTTCAAAAGAAAGGACTTCATCTTGCTAACAGATGTTCTCTTTGTGAGACTTGCGTAGAAGCTAGAGACCATTTATTCTTTAAATGCTTTTATAGTAAACAAGTTTGGAAGTTGGTCCTTTAAAAATATCACATGCTCCATCTAATCAACTCCTTTGATAAAGAGATAAATTGACTTCTTACATTTTGTTTGCAAAGCAAATATACAAGTCTCCTAATGAAATCTATTTTTGCTGCTTATGTCTCTTCCATTTGGTACAAACGAAATAAAAGAATATTTAAAAATCTCAAAATGCACCATGGTTCATTGGTTACATTTATTATTTCTTAAATATAGTTTGCTTCGAAAGTCCTAAACTACAAATATAAAATTATTAATCATTGTGATTTCTTTTTGGATTTTTAGATATAACTTAGTAAGGACTCTTTAGAGCTCTTTTCCCCTTTATATTTCTTTGCCCTTTATGAAATTTTACTTTATATATAAAAAAGAGCATCTAAGCATTGTTGTAGGCTGGAAGGATACTTCGTGGCTTGACTCTAATGTGGGGAGGTGGATTGCACATTTTATCTTGGGAGAGCATTTGAAAGTGTAAATTCTTTTGCTTGTGATGAGTTTGTAATGGTGTAGGCTACTTGGCTCTTGAGAGAGCTTGTGAAGGAATAACTACTTAGCTCTTGAGAGGCTAAAGGAGCAAGCTCTTTAGTCTGTGGATAACTTGTGAAGGAGTAGATACTGTAGAACTTGGAAAAGAGTTAGCTTTACGTGGTTGTGAATCTTTAAGGCATTCAATTTAAAGGCACAAGAGGTGTATGTACATGCTCCTTTGGGTCTAGGTGAGAATTTATAAAAAGAAATTTATTGGCTTATAAGTGTACTAATTGTATTATAACAAAACAAGTGAAGACTTGCCTTTCACAAGTCATAGAAGGGATAAAAAAGAGGAGTTTCGAACGCTATAAAAATTATTTTCTTAGGTATCATTTACTTGATTGTTTGTTTTACATGTACTAACTTCACTTAATACTTTTGTGTTTGACTAAATCGCCAAGCAGTATTGAGTGAATAAATTTTAAATCACTTGAAATTCTTGCATAATTTGATTTGTTTGCCAAAACTTGTCTTTAATTAACTTAGATTTGATTAGGGAAACTTATTATGCAAATAACAATGAATTTAATTACTTGTGACTTTAAATTAATTAAACTTAATATGCATATTTTTCACTCCCTTATTACTTTAATCGTGTATAACTTCGCTCATAATTGTCCATCCTCAACCTACCTAAGAGTGCTATTATTTGTGAAGATCTAATTTATTTGATTTGTGATTTCGTTTTGGTCCTTTCCACAATTAGCAACGCCATATCGCCCTTCAAGTTTTACAAACTGTCTGTCCCATGCAAAACCAAGATCATTACTAACTCCAAGTTGAATTACCGTTACCAACAATCTACACGGTCCAGGAAACGATCTAAAAGGCTATAAACAATTAGGGTTAATTCGCAACTTATATAAAAAATAGGGAACTATATGGATATATTGCGTCATAGACAAAAACTCACTTCTATAAACATATATTGTGCCCAATAGAGAATGAGCCATCAAAAAATCTTCACATGCCCAAAGAGAAACCAAAACGGCATTCATAGCTTCTCCATGTTTCTACAGCAGTTTATGCATTCTTCGGAAACACCTTTTGAATGAATTCCAAGAAGCGCCTCGAGTAAAGAGTTGGATCAACAGCCGAGATGGAGAAAGAATCAAACTGAAGTGATTTGTAAGCATGCTCAATTTTCTTGCCAATGTTGTACTCCTGCAATATGTCAATAATTCCCAAATACAACACTACATCATATACTAGGTGGAACATCTGTGTCTCCTCCCCAGTTTGAATATGCTCCGCCCGAGCAGGCATATTCACTCCAAGCTGGATTTGAAGCCTGCTAGCAAAAATCTTGGCTTAAACATACTATTGCTAAGAACAGAACCACAAAAAAAGGTGTAATAAAATCTTTACCTTGCAGTTCCTGGAAGTAAGAGATCCACCTCCTCATCACCAGCTGCTGAGGCTCGTAATCGGCTACCTCTAATATGAGGACCCACGACAACACTGTTCCCGTCACTGCCATGAGGAACCAGCACAAGGCCTTGAGGGTATGACAGTTCATCATGACTCTCTAGTTTTCAATAATTCAAAAATTAATTAATTAGTTGAGTTTGCAACAATCAAGTTTTTGCTATCAAATCAATATATCTATGGGATGTTGTGTGAGAGAGAAAAAGAGAGGTTGTCGAAAGTCATGCACCTTCTGCAAGAATTTTCACACCATCAGTTGCAGCAGTCTGCTGTCGAGACACGAGAGATCTTATGTATTGAGGGGCCCGATAGTGTACACCCAACAGCAGGCTGTAATCCATTATATGTTGTGATTCTAGAAACTTACTGTCGATTTCAATCTGCCTATATTTGAAAATTACATCAAGAGAAAAGAAAAAGACATGCAACAAATTTATAACTACCATCAAAAACAAATTACATCAAAACAAATTTACATATCAAATGTACTACCTTCATTTCAAGCAAGAACAGATAAAATCTACTACTAAGTCAAGAATGATGTTTTCTGATCAACTTGAAGTTTCTTGACGTTTGTGAGACCAATAAACGATGACCTAAATCCTGACATACATTCTGAGACTGTCTCACATTAGTATGTTCGTTATTGGTACTTCAACATGACAAAATCAATTTGGGATTTTTCATTTCTACAATGGTGTAACTAAAATGCTATAAAATATGGACAACATAAACGAAATTTCATCCGTTAAAAGTTGTAGCTTTGATTCAGTTGCATGAAAGATACAACATAAATAGCTAACAATGAGGAGAAAAAATAGGTGGTACCTCAAAAATGAACTAGAAACAGTGAAATTTCTAATCATTTTATTTGATTCTTTTGATAATATTTTCTTCACAAAATGCTATTTTCCTAGTGCAATCAGGAGTAGTATTAATTGACATTGAAAGTCATTAGCAACTGCATCAAGATGAGAAATAGAAGCTGAAATCAAAGGCACCACGGATCATCTCAAATTAGCCAAAATTTTTGAACTTCAAAACTCGGTTTTGTGTCAGCCAATGGAGATATCTCAAAGATATATATAAAAAAAAGTGGAAATAACTTGTTAATGTCTAAATATCACTTTTACATAAAATACCACATATATTTAATATAATTTTGGAGTAGATTATAAGTCAACAATAAAAGCAATTCAAGTTTGACATAGAAAGAATACATTGAACATATACGGTGAGGTCTAACATGCATACAAGTTCACCCAATTTGATGCAAATCCTTGTAACATGCATGCAACTTGGCCAAAAATAACAGTGGGTGAATGACTAAAGTTAATGGGGGAACCTCTTTATAAATTCCCTATCTCTAATATGTTTACTATTCTTTCTAGAATTGATGCTCATATATAACTATAAAATTTTATTAAAAAATTGTCACTTTTGCTATTTATATTAGTAATAACTCTCCTACTTCTCCAATATACACCATCGATACTTCTCATTTACTCCAGACTTATAAGCAAAACATATTTTTCTGAGCATTTTTGTTTCGGCAACTCAAAGAAATAGAAATTTGGGGAAATTTTTCCAAAATTTCCCCAAATTGTGTAAACTATGAAATTAGCATAATGACATTATTGACTTACTGCAATAAAGCCTCTCGCCACAGCGGCTCCAAGTAGAAAGAATAATTAAGATCTAAATCTTTGAGTGTTGTGTTTTCATCAATCTCTATTTTGTCTGATGAGCGTCCCAGAGAAGAACCTTTTAAATCAAATCTTCGGTGAATCCTTAATTCAGTACAAAACATGTTGCCCATAACAACAAATCGAAACTGCATGATCAGTCAGAAATCAGTAGAGTAACAGATTTATACAAATGCTTAAATTCACACATTAAGAATTATGTGCAAAACCAAAAGGACTAGACATGTGCCATGCCTACACAAAATTAACAGCTCGTACAAATATTATGGCTTGAACATCAAGAAAGAGTCAAAACTTAAACCCAAAAGAGAAATAGAGTAGTCTTGGCTATAAACTTCATTGAGAAACAATACACCCTTTAAAATTGCTAGTGATACTCACACAATCATGAGGTGGTTATGATGGTAGTACAAGACAATCTTATTCCTTACTGTTTGTGTGTAACTAAGTTTAACATCATGTCTAGTTGAGATTTTTCTGAACCTGTTTGTTGGTTTATGTTGCTAGCTGGTTAGCTACTGTGTAGTTGTGGTTCCTTGACATGGGGGGTTATTTGAGGTGTATTTGAAACTTTGGACACTTATAGATGATTTATAGGATCCGACCACTACTCCTACCTTTAAGGAGGGTCGAACAGTTGAGAAAATGAACTTTATTTTTTAGTTTACTTTCTTTATCTTGTTCTTTACTTCTTCTCAATCCTCGTCATTACTTCTTGTTTACAATCCGAGCCTATTATATGATTTAGGCTATTCTTATATTTCAAATAATTTTATTATTATACTTTTATTCTTTGATCTGGTAGGTTTACTGTTGATTACCCCCCTACATAGCATCCCTAACTATGCACCAATTGATAGACAGAATAATAATTGGATTGTTAAAGAGGAAAGCTATAAAAGAACACTTGAGCACACACTTGCCAACCTTGTGTATGCAGGACCTTGTGTTTACAAGCATTAAACAGATAGCCACTATAACAAAAGCTCATTCCTTTATTACCTTCTGTCCACTTGAAGGTTTGACCCTGTGCAAACCGAAAAATTTAGTTATGAGGGTATTTTCATACTTGCGAACATGATTATGATATTTCGGAAGCATCCTTAGCAAAACCTACGAGGTTGCAACCATTAGTCAAAAACAGAAGAATGATATAATGTTGCCCAAGGATATTAAAAAAATGGCAACAGCACAAGATATTTTGACAAACTGGAATTAATAACACTTCACGCCCTGGTAAAAGAACAAAAATATCATTTTATGTCAGAGAACTTTTTCTTCCAAATCAAGGAACCATTTGACAAAGCAATAATAGTAACAAAAAACACTTTCCAAATTTGAGAATAGATAACCAGGTACACCCAGGTCTCTGCCCCCATGTTCTTCGCCGCCACATAAGAAAGAAAAGAAAACCTTCTCCTTAGGTTTATGTGTGTTGTCTCCATTATTTGTGCTTAGATAATCCGAAAACTAAAAAAAAGTGTCAAACCACACAATGCGCGGGCTTTACGAATTATATAATATGAAGTTGTTACTTAGATTAGGATAGTAAAAACCTTAAGTATCATAAATTCTATTACGATTCTTTTATCATTTACAAAATTTACTTATACTAACAAATAATTCTACTTGAGTTAATATTATATAATTTTTGTATAATTAAAACTTTAGATTAGATTAATTTTCTTATAGCCCTATACTTGGGATAATGTAAGAAATCTCTTTCTTATTGCAAATTTTATATGGTCTAACCACTTACCCCAAAAGCTTAGGCTATTAGGAAAGAGAACCACTTAATATTTACTTCAACACTTATATTAAGAATGAAAAAATATAAGAATTTTCAGTTATAAGATTCTTAATATTACCCGTAAAAATAAAATTACTTGCAATATTTACCCTTTTTGAGGGACCCATGACATAAATAAAAATTTCAAATCTATTCATAATAAAATTAGATTTCTCAATATATACTACAATTAATTAATATAACAACAACAAAAAAATCAATGGTTTCTTTTCTTCGTTTTAACCACTTTCTTTTAGTTTCAATTATAGAGGTGAAAGATATATATAGAAGACACAATGATGCAACTTAAGAACTATATATAATTAAGATGTAACTATGGAACATAAGTAAATACCTGTACTTCAGCCTTCCTAAGTGTTTTAATCATAAAACGATCATCTTGTGACAGGAAGAAGACACTGCCACTCTTTCCTGGAGAAGACAACTCTCTAAGTGCATCATTTCCACATATAGACATCATGTAATCGGCTGCATCAATCTTAAACAATTCCCGGAGGTCCCTGAAAGAAGAAAGCTGTTAAGAAAATGGGGAATAAATTGACCATAAAAGGAAACCATACTGTAGCTAACAATTTTAAATCATTGTAAAACTCCTTGTATGTCTGAATCATAGGTGGTTATGTTGAGAAAAGAACATCGTGCAAGTCCTAATCTCAAACATGAAAGCAATTATATGCATAAACAATTCACAACTGGCTAGAACTGCTCTAGGAAAACAAAAATAATACCCACACGCCTAAATGGACATATTGAATTAGATAAAAACTGTCTCTGCAACTTTTAATTCTTCAAAGAGAAGTTGAAAAATGTTAAAAATATAAGGTTTCGCTATCAAATGATAAACCAACATAGATAAAGATAGTATTTAGAAACAGCATGCAGAGGGGAAAGAACACAGGTATTTTTTACAACTACTTGCATGATGTCAGGTTTATCTCAGAATATCTCTCAAACAGAATTTTTAAGAATCAAAACTTTCATGAAACAGACAAACAGCACATTTCCTCCCTCCCTCCCCCAAAAATTAATAATAATAATGATAATAATAATAATAATAATAATAATAAATAAATAAATATGCAATAATAGTAGCAAAAAAACCTTCCAAGAGGACAGTGAAATCCTTTGTAAAAAAATCCTAGCAATAGGACAAGTAAATCCGTTATAATGGACAACAAATAGATATCCTTGATCACCAATATACATGATAGCAAAGAATAATAGATAATCTGCAGACAGGACACGTGTTTTAGAAAATTCAATAATGGGGTGAAACTTCTGAAAATCTCAAAACAAAAAGGGTGGGTTTGGCACTGCAGAAAACAATAGACATGAAAGAGACCAGGAAAAGCCATTCAGGAGAGTCAGGAAACAGAATTTCTACGGAGGTATTCTATTACTTATCTATACACAAGTATTTGTTATAACTACTTACATGATATCATATTTATCTCCTAATATCTCTCAAACGTAATCTTTAATATCCAAAACATTCAGGAAACAGTCAAACAACACATTATGTGTCATACACATACAAAACATAAATATATTCCAACAGAAACTATGAACATTGAATAGATATAATCATTCTTCCGAAGATTTAAATTTCTATCTGGTGTTTATCAACTTAAAAGCCCAATCAACGGGCCTTTTCAACATCATGAAGCTTCACTGACATGTGGAAAGATTTCAATATTTAAAATTTGTTTTATGGACGCTTTAAGAATGATGTTCCACGTGTACTTTTAAAGGTGAAGAGTAACAAGATAAACTTTTTTGTATCTTTAAGCAAAATTGTCATCTAAAAGGAATTGTAGCTCACAATAAAAAATTTAAATAGCCATTAGAATACTAAAAAGGTTTATATCATGTCGCAAAAAACCAGTAATGCCATTAAAATGTTAATTCTCCAATCACCTAAAGACCATTGGACAATAATCTTTCCATTTGAAGTCTTCTGCATAGTGAGGAGGCGTCAATTGGGAACCTGTTTTAGGAAAGTTCATCCAGAAGCTAGCTCTTGGCCCAAAATCTGATGTTCGAACTTCCCGCCTTTGAATAGGTGTAATTTTCCCAACTGTGTATCTAATAAAGAAAAAAAATATATCAATGCTTAATAGTCATGATATAAGAAGAAAATGAGCCAATCATCTACTATGTTATTGGCATGTGCAAAAAGGGCTCCAAATACGGTTGTGAAAATATGTACTATTACTTATTTGTGATGGAATCTAATGGGCAGAGATAAATGCCGAAAAGGACAAGAATGGATATGGAAAGACATGGTCATTTTGGAATTACCGATAAAGCCAACAATCAAGTGTAATATAGACCTAGTTCAATAAGCACCACATTCAAAAGTTGGATTGTAGAATGAGAAAAGCAACAAAGTTAGCTTGAAAATTTAGAAAGTAGACCAGTAAAAGAGTCCAGATCTCTTCATGAACATTGAAAGAAATTAACAAACTGATGAAGGAAAGTATATAGCATAGATAATAACATAGCATTGTATACATAACATGAGAGTTAGGGAAGATGAAAGGTGAATCAATGAATTCACCATCTATTATTTACTGTGTTTACAATAATAGTTTGACACTAGTTAGTTACAACTGTCCCATATTTGTTGGCAATAAGATTTACATGAAATAGGAACTAAAATTCAAAATCTTCTAAGTAACAATGAAACAGTCCAACTAATGTACGAACACTTCGAGATAACTCCTAACATAATACATATAGTATCTAACATTTCAATACTCCCCCACAAACTATGAACGGAAGGAGACCAGAAATAGCTTGGAGAACAGCTCATCATGTCGAATTCTGGACAGGACTTTTGTGAAGATACCAGCAATTTTTGCCTGGTGTTGATGTTCCGTTCCTTGAGTCAATCATACCTTATCCCTTATATAGTGGCAATCTACCTCTATATGTTTTATTCTCTCATGGAAAACTGGGTTATTAGCTATGTGAATAGTTGTGTTGTCACCATAGATGCATTGTTCCTGTAATCTTACACCCCAATTCTCCTTTACAACATCCTCATTTAAATTAATTCTGAAGACTTTTCATTGCCCTATACTCAGCCTTAGCACTAGATCTTGCCAAAACACTTTGTTTCTCACGCTTATAGACGATGATGTTACCTCCTAGGTTTATACAATAACCACTTATAGACCTCACATCATGTATAGATTTTGCCCAATCCGAATTTACAAATCCTTGAATCATCAGTGAATTATCATGTTTCCTCTAATGTAACGTTCCTCTAGTTGGAAATTTTTTCAAGCACCTTAAGATTCTATGATAGCCTTGCAAGGTGGCATTCACGGCTCTTGCATGACTTAATGACCAGACTTACAGCAGAAGACAAGTCTGGTCGTGTGATTGTGAGGTAAATCAACTTGCCTATGAACCTTCTATACCTTGTTGGATCCTGTAATAGATCTCTTTTATTAGGCTCCAGCTTTAGAGAGGTTTCAAGAGTATCAGCTAACTTAGCCTCTAACAAACCAGTTTCTTCCAACTTATCCAGCACTTACTTCATTTGACATAGGAGTATACTTTATCACTCCTCAACACTTCAATACCTAGAAAGTATTGTAGCCTGCCTAGATCCTTTATCTTTAGCTTTGATTGCAAATCAATCGTGATTCCTACATTTCCTTTTGCATCACTTCCTGAAATGGTTATATTATCTACATACACAAGTAGAATGACATAACCATTCCCTATTTTCTTGAAGAGCAAAGAGTAATCAAAAGTTGTTATTGTAAAATCCAAATGCTGTAAGGATGTTGCTGAATTTCTCAGACCAAAGCTTGAGGGGACTATTTCAGGCCATAGAATTGATCAATCTACAAGCTTTGCTGGACTCCCCCTCCCCAACAAATCTAGGTGGCTGAAGCATGTAGACTTCTTCTTGTAAGTCTCCATGGAGGAATGCATTCTATACATAAAGTTGATGGAGTTCCCAGTCATAAGTAGGTGCAAGTGAGATTATGATCTTTACTGTATTCAACTTAGCCACCGGAGAAAATGTCTAATCATTGTCTACTACCTGTGTTTGATTGTAGCTTTTAGCTACCAATCGAGCCTTGTATCTGTCTATTGAGCCATCTGTCTTATACTTTCAAGGTATAACACTTGCTACCTAATGCTTGTATGATTGCAGGTAAATCTGTTAAGTGTCCAGGTTTGAAAATTTGTGAGGGCTGAGATTTCATCCTGCACTGCTTTGTATCAGTCAGGATGAGATATGCCATCATGGTAACTAGTAGGAATAGTAGTAAAGAAGAGTTGTACCTGTTGCAACAGCTAGAGGCAATTTGTGTATGGCTGCAGTGGACTGAAGCTCTCTACCTTTCCTTTTATACACACAAGGACGGTCAGCATACATAAAGATTTTGGGTTTCCTAGTATATACAAGAGGGACAGCAAACCTTAGTGTAGGCTAAGGCATTTGTTTGAAAACAAGTGTTGGGAGTGGCACCATTGCAGGAAGAGACTCTTGAGTAAAAGGGTTTACACTTCATAGGGTAATGTGAACAGTCCTAAAAAAATGTCACGTGTAAACAACACCTAGGTTTGAGAATAAACTAGAAAGATGCACTTGACCGATATTGTAGATAGCTTATCCTTTTGCCCTACGTGAAGGTGTATAAAACAAATACAATCAAACACCTTAGGTTGAATAAAATACAAGGACTTGTTTGGATGTAAGGTTGAGTATGGGATTTGATTTTGTAACACCGATGATGGCATTTTATTCAGGAGATAACAGGCACTGAGTAAAGCTTCCGGCAAGTAATAGTTAGGTACAGACATTTTCAACAATAGGCATCATCAATGTACAAAACAAATACAATCAAACACCTTAGGTTGAATAAAATACAAGGACTTGTTTGGACGTAAGGTTGACTAAGGGATTTGATTTTGTAACACCGCTGATGGCATTTTATTCAGGATAACAGGCAGTGAGTAAAGCTTCAGGCCAGCAATAGTTAGGTATAGACAATTTCAACAATAAACATCTAGCAATTTTGGGTATATGTCTACATTTTCTTTCACTTACTCCATTTTGGTTTGGAGAATGAGCACAAGAAGTCTCATTGATGATACCATGATCATGACAGTAGCCTTGGAATTGTGTAGACATGTACTCTGAAGCCTAATTAGATCTAAAAACTTTAAAAGAACTGCACCATACTGATTCTTTCTTTAATTGACAAATATCTGAAAACACCTAAACACTTCTTTCCACTCTTTCAACAAGCACATCCATGTCATTCAATTATGGTCATCAACAGAGATTATATAATACTTACAATTACCACCACTAGATACATTTAGAGGACCCCAAACATCCGAATGAACAAGGTTGAATGGTTGAGAAGTGATGGGAAAGTACTGACATGGATAAGCTATTTTATGATGCTTAGACAACTCACATGTCTCACATTTAAATCAAGATACACTTCCTAGGATAGGGACTTGGAGGAAGACCTAATTTATTCAAGTTAGGATGACCTAATCTCACACGCCACTGCACAGCAGTCAACCTAGAGGAAGACACAGTAGCTATAGATGATGCAGTCTCATTTGTTACAAGGTAGTAGAGCTTCCTTCTACTAGAAGACAATCTGCCTCTTGCAGGTTGCATCCTGCAGTAAATAATGTTTAGGGTAAATAAAACATGGCAACGGTTATCAATATTAAGCCCGTGGACAAAAAAGGCAATTGGCTGGGAACGATGGAACCAGCAGTGCATTTTTAAGTATTAGGTCAGACAATTCCCATGGATGATGTAAAACTTCCATCAGTAAGGCAAATGCTCATAGGTTTAGGGAAAAGGGCTGAAAAGGAGTGACAATTACCTGTCATATGATCAGTTGCTCTTGAATCTATAAGCCAAGGATTGAGTAAAGGTGGATTACTAACAGATGTACTTGCAGTTGCAATTGAGGCAGAAGGTAAGACTCTCCTTGATTGACCATCTTCAGAAGGTGCTCATAGTTCTCATGGTTGATTGCTATCGTTGTCACAGCAAAAGTAGAAGGTCCAGCAGGTTCCATAGATTGTTTGTTGGCAGCAGAAGAAGTTGTGGCAATCTGTTTAGTCCAATCTGGCCTGACAATACTTACAACGCTTTCCATTCTGAAGTGGGGCTTCGGCCTATTCCACTTCCTAATCCTAAGCCTCTACCTTTCCCTCTCCCTCTATTAGAGGTGAAGGAAGGTCGAATGCTTGTAGTCATTGCAGAGTTTTGAACAACTTCTACAGCCTCATCATCTTCATCACACAGCCTAGACAATCTCGACATAGTGGCATTCAAACTAGGTAACTTCTTACCTATTAAGAATTACCCATTAAAATCTGATCACTTGCTGATGCACAGTGGGAAGTTAGGCTAGAAAGAAATGATACTACTTTGTGTTCTTCCCTCTATTTTCTCAAACGTCAATATCATTCAGATAGGGATGGTAGATATCAAGTCCTTCACACCTACCCAAAACAAAGCTATAATATTCAGCGAGAGATCTCATATCTTGTATAGAGAAACACCATTTCACAAATATCATAGATGTTTTGGATGTTGGTCTTAGAGGTAAACTCTAGTAGACTGATTTCCAAACAGCATATGCAGTATCAAGTAGCATCAAATCACAACTGATGTGAAGTTCCATTGAGTTCCATAGCCATGACCCAACTTGAGCATCGTCCTTCCATTCTGAATTAGTGGCATCTCCAGGCACCTCTTCAATGTACTTCAGTTTTCCTTGGACATTAGGAAGGTCTTGACAACAGCAAACCATTGTAGATAATTTTTTCTACGTAGCTTGGAGATGGTAATAGAAGTACCATTGAAGAGATCAGCAACTGACATGGTGCTACTATCAGAGGAGGAATGAGTTGTCTTTCCCTTTGGCATAATGTAAACTTGGTAGGATAAGAACAAGCATACTCAAATGGCTAGGAAAGTAGCAACAGTAGTAAGAGTTAATGACAACTAAGATTCACAGATTCTTAATATCAATTGCGCTGCAAACCATGTTGAAAATAACATAACATGTATACATAACAAGATAGTTAGGAAAGAAAGGTAAATCAATGAATTCACCATTTATTATTTATTGTATTTATAGAACTAGTTTGTTACAACAGTCCCCACTTTGTTTGGGATAAGATTTACATAAAATAGGAACAAAAATTCAAACTCTCCTGAGTAACAATCAAACAGTCAAACTATGTACTAACACGGGATAACTCCTTACATCATACAAATAATAATTAACATATCAACAGATAGAATTAAGTACTTCTCATCAGAGACCTGAATCCCTTAGGATTACAGCATTAATGCTTTACAAGTAGAATATAGTATGTAATAATCTTTTACAGCATTGATCATGTAATCAGTGACCCACTGACACTGTAGTTCACTTTCCATCTAAATAGTTGTTTAGAAAAAAGACATGGATGCGGAAGTCAGAGTAAGTTAATAATAATTGCTCTCTAAAAACATGAGAATCTGGAATCCATTAAAATTAGCATGGATGAAATTAAAAATGGTCAAAAACAGCGGGAAGTTAAAGCAGAAAGTGATTTTGATGTAGCAAGAAGAAGCAAAAGGATATTTTGGGTAGAATACACATAATAATCTGTTATAGAATGGATAAAGAAAAGAAAAGCCACGTCACTAGTCCAACTGTTTGGAATTTAGTGGTTTATGATGACAAATAAAAATAAACAGGAATTTTTGCAAGAAATTACAGCATTGTTTTTCTTATTATAAAGAAGTTAGAAAGCTTACCTGATACCCAGCTGTAGACTAAGCATCAAATCATAACTCCTGTGACCTTTAATAATTGTTTCACCAGGTCTTTTTATCTCTTTTGCCAGTTTCCTCTGTCGTCTCCTAGCTTTCCTGGACAATGGGGAGAAGTTATTGTTAATCACTAGCTCACTGATCAAAACCCCTTGCATGTATTCCCGTTCTAATATTGGGACATTTTCGTCAGCCTCCTTTTCATTGCATTCTATGGCAGACTCTCCAGTGCTGAGGGAAATGCCATTGCCAATTACTCTCTCAATAGCGACTTCTAAACTCCATCTTCTTTCTAGAGCCACATTTTTGCTCTGAGATTGAGCTAAATTTAACAGAATTCCTTTAGGCACATTTTCAGTTGATCCGTGGGATGACTCCCGGACCTTAGTGCTTCCCATGTCCACTGATGTGGCATGATGTATGTGTGACCTATTGTTCTGTTTCCTTAGATCAGGCAGAAGCCCCTCTTCCTCAATGCAGTAAAGTAAAGCTCCTGTGTGGCGGGAAGTTTACCACCCTTAGGATAGAAAGCTCCTTTTCCATCCTTCAGACCACGGGTCCATGTTCCGACATAGTAACCTCCATCTTCCCAAGTATAGACACCAAAGCCATGCATCAAGCCATTCAACCAGCTTCCTTCATAAGAATCCCCGTTCTTCCAAGTAAGCGTTCCCTTCCCAGACATTTTCCCACCTTTCATATTTCCAATATAAAAGTTCCCATTAGCCCATATGTATTTTCCATGCCCCTCTATCACTCCTTGAATCCAGGAACCCTCAAAAGTATCTCCATTAGGATAGGATTGATATCCCAGACCATGTTTAATATTTAACTTCCAACGTCCTTTATAGGTTATATTGTCAGAACCGATGTAAGTTCCAGTACCATGCATGTAGCCACCAGAGAATTCGCCTTCATAAACTGCTCCAGAAGGCCATAAAAACTTTCCAATTCCATGTTTCATCCCTCTTCTCCACTCGCCCTCATAGGCACATCCGTCAAACCAAATATACTTACCAGACCCCTCCGGCATATTACGCAATAAAGTCCCTGCATAGCACTCGCCATTGAGAAGGAAAAGCTCCCCAACTCTAAAACCTCCGTTTCCACCGGAAGAATGGGAAGGCTGCCCAGCATCCAATCTGAGTGATTGCCCACGACATAGCCCTGCACTTTCAGCACTAGCAGCACTAGAGAATTCACTCCCCGAATTATCAGGAATCACCGCAAGACCAGACATGCATAATGGCAAAATGATAACTGGTCTTTGTCACTTCATAGGACTTGAAGGCCCCTATTTCTATTCACAAGACGAAATAGTGTAACACAATTAGGTTCAATCCTTCCACTGTATAGATCTCAAAACGTTGGAAAGGCCTTAGCTTCTCTGGAGAAGAAAACAATTGAGTACAGAAGTTTCAATACATAGCAGAACAATGAATAGTTGAAAACCTAATCAATCACAATTACTATTTACTACGGCTTTTCTTAAAATCACAGACCCAGCCAAATCAAATTGGCGAAAGTGATACACATAGAAATACCGAGAATCAAACAAAACAAGCAATTTAACAAATTCTTGTGCTTCATGAGACAAAATAGAGACCTAATTGCCGCACCTAATTTGTTTACGAGGGACCCAAATCTATCACAGTAAAAAAACGAAAACACCAAATGAAGAACAGCTACTTATACTTCAAGAACTATGCATTGCATCGACTTCTCCCGTTTAAAAGCAAGCGAGCAAGCATCAATTTCTTCATCAACCAACTGCCTAGACTGAACTGCCGAATTCACAAAAATGAGTCATCAACTAAAAAAGAAGGCACCCAAGGGCCAAAGGGACTTGCAGATCTACGAAATTCCTCGGCCAAGAAGACGTTCACTTATAACATCGAGAAATAACAAATAAAACTAAAGCCAACTCCCAAGATCAACTAAACATCCAAGCAAATGTACCTCGTTGAAGACGAAACCGGAAACGGATCAGCAAGAGGAGGCTCGCCAACTCCAATCCAACCCAACGACACTTACCAACCCAACTCGGCAAAGAGCAAATCTATGCCACTGGTACTTCGTCTTTGGCTTTTCAATAATTGCATCTTCGACAAAGGGCTCTTTCATAAGAAGAGGTCAGGTTTCTTTTGCCCTTCAACTTGAAAGGCCAAAACACTCTTTAAAAAGCCTTCCCACTGGCTGACTAGCTTGTTTGCTTGTCTTTTTGGGCAAAGCAACCGGCCGACTAGATTAATGGCAAAATGGGGTGGGTATTTCTTTTTTTCTTCATCATAACTTGTATTAGAGAAATTAAGTCCTACAGAAAGCGTGTCATTATTCACTATTCTGCCCCAAATGCTTCCGAGCATCGTTTGCTTTAAAGAAACTAAGGCATTGCTTTTGATTGTTGAAAAGCCTTGCCGCAAGGCCGCCCCACAGATGGACCAAGGGCTGAGAAGACGGGAACAGCGGTTTGGTCCACCGACCAAGAGGATAGAGCCGGCAAGTGCGTGCCGATTGATTGAGACGGACCGATGCCGCATATTGATGTATCTACTCCCCGGTCGGTGGAGACTTAGGTTTATCTTGTTCCAGGCGCTTGTTTTTATTGCTATAGAAAAGGAGTGCTTGTTTTTATTGGTATAGAAAAAGCGTGCTTGTTTTCATTATTGGGTCAAAAAAACTTGTATTTTTTTATGACGATACACGCGCCGGGATTCCAAGTAGTCCCCACTTTTCACATGTCAACTATTGGACGCTTCCACGTGGGTATGTCCACGTCCACGTCATGGGTGCCAAAAATTATATTTAATTAAAAAACGTCGTTTTATAAAAATGAAAAAAAACTAACAAGTTTCAAAAAAAAATTTTATAAAAAAATCTAATCCCACTTCTAAGTTTTTCCGGCAACAATATTCTCTTATACTTAGTCATTTGATTAGAGACCGTCACCAAATAGTCGAACAAAGTTTAGCTATTTTTCTTGTTTTGTTGCGAGCTTGAACAAAAACTTAAGAAAGGTTAGTATAGTTGGCAATTTTTCATTTGCACTTATGAATCTAGGCTGTAAATATATATTAATGGGTTAGCAAGATCATTTTTATAAATATAAAATGTATTCACACAATTTTTGTCTATAGTTCAACCTAAAAATTATAATAAATCTGTTAATTAGATTACACAATTCTTACATACATAAATTCTAATTTACAACCTAGTGGGCCTAAAATGTAAAACTTGTGGTTCGAGTTAGAGTTTTACACTAGCGGACCAGACGGTTTAGTTGTCTGTTCGAATCAAGTCAGTTTCATGACCCGCGTGCTAAATTGAGGTCAGCTATACGTTATGAGCAATGAAGGTTAAGTTTTCTCGAGTATACGATAATAACGTCAGAAAAGTGATGAAAAATGAGTTATCAGAATATATAATACTATGCAATTTTTTTATGTATTTAATAGTAAAATTATTTTTAAGTTGAATAATGTATTAGGTAGCAATATATATTAGTTTAGGTGGGTTATTAATTATAGAATATATCATTTTGATGTTATGGGGTGTATTATATTTTATGGGATTTTTCATATTTTTTAAAATTTTTTCAAATTTATTAAGAGTTAATTATTATTTTTAACTCAATTAGGAGCCCCAAAACCCTCACCCCGACACTTCCCTTCTCTCCTCGATCGCCGCCCTGAAGCTCACCATCGATGCCTCCTCTGACCACCCTATCGTGGCCGATCGACGCCGATGAAGCTGACTGAGCTTATCGAGTCATTCCCATCACCATCCTGGTTGCCAACCGGCCTCTACAACACCCCAATGCTGGGCTCTTGCACCGCGTTGCCGACGCCGTTCCATCACCAGCTGTTGCTGTGCCACCATCATCGTGCCTCCGTTGCGGCCCCTTCGCGTCATGTTTATCATTTTTGCATATTCTATCTTGTAAGTCAAAGTAGTTATGTTTATGAATGGTCATCAAATTTTTATACTATTGTGTTGTTGGGCCGAAGGTACTGGCTTCTTGGGCCGGGCTGTTATATTTTTCTAATAGCTGTAGGGCTCTCCTATAAAAAGCCCAACGACTATTGAGAATGACATTAATGAGTCGTTGAGTGTGTATTGTTTTTTTCAATAAATGCGTTTCAACTTCAAGCCAAAAGAGCCGCTAAATTGCAAGACATAAATATAATTATATAAGAGCCAAATTCTGAACTTGACCACACATGAATGATATAATTAAGAGTTTAAGAGCCACCTTCAATTGCAGTAATTTAATGAGTTTGAGACCATTGGTGCAAACATAAAATTTGCAAGACCTTGCTGCTATTTTTTGAAACATTGCAGCAACAGTCACAGCTAAATAAATTTAAAAAAAGAAAAGAAAAAGAAAAGCTAAACCTTCTTCTATTAATACCGATCTAATTCTCTTCTTTTTGTTGCACATTATACTCAATTCTCTTAATTTTTCTCATATCTTCTCTTTTTTAAAGAAAAAATTTATAAATTCTCTACCTCTTTCAATTATTAATCTTTTAGTAAGACTATGACAGAGAAAACGGTCGAATCAGTTGACATTGATCAACTTAGATGATGATCAAGTTGAATCACTTATCCTTCTTGAATATCTATGGGTAAAAAGAAGAAGAAAACATCGGTAGTGTGGGAGGACTTTACGAAATAACCTATTATTGATCCAAAAAATCCTAATGGGCCGAAGTTCACAAAATGTACTAATTGCAAAGATTTCCTTTGAATCACTGGCAGTGCGCATTGGTCGTCTTTTTTGACATCTAAACAGGTGTTCAACAACACATGGAGCTCGAGACGTGAGACAAACTCAACTTTCTCAAAGTAGTAGCACCGATACACTTAGTAATTTTTATATGATCTTACTCAAAATAGGGTTGGTCTTGTTATTTTAATTTGTGCCATGGGTTTTGTAAAACCCGCGATTCGAGTCAGGGTTTTATATTCAGAACGGGTCGGTTCGACCGTTATTTTCGATTCGAGTCAGTTTCAGAACACGTGTATTGAGCCGACGCCAGTCGCGTGTATGAGCTATGAGGGTCATGCGTACCCAAGTATATGATGATAACGTCATGAACACAGCAGAACAGAATGAGTTATCAGAATATATGAGAGTATGCAGTTATTTTTATTATTATTATTATATATAGTGGATCGTAGAACTAGTTTTAGGCCGTTTATCGCGTTAGGAAGCCTTGCGGGCATTTTGGGTGGTTGATAGTTTTAGAGCATATCATTTTGATGTTTTGGTGTTTGTTTGATTTTATGGGATTTTTCCCGATTTTTTTGGAATTTACGACGATTAATTATTATTCTTGACTCGAGCCGGAGACGAGTCAAGTAATATTTACGAGTTTGCCACCACACACACCCCCGACCTTTCCTTTCTTCTTCCCCAAACCCTTGCCGCGTGCCGCCACTACACATGCCGCCGCCGCTGCCGTGGACGCCTGCCCGGCTGCCGATCGTCGCCCCTAGCCCCGCCACGACGTCGCTGTGCCGCCACGACCATGACCGGCCACAATCCAGCCGCCACAACGCGAGGAATCGCCACGGTGACGTAGCGCTTCCGTCGCCAATCGTGCCGCCGCCGACCGTCGCCACCACGATCAGGTGGTCGGCTCGATGTCCTTGACCCTCCAGCGACATTCCCCGACCAGAGCAGAGGCCATCGCCGCCCTGGTCGGCCGGATCTAGCCACCCATCGCTACCAGCTCTGTTTTGCTATTTTCTGGTGAGTCACCGCCTCCATCGACCTCGTCGACCTCGTAGATGAGTCGGGCTCGTCGAGCCGGTTCCGAGGGTACCCAACACGACCACTTTTCGACCAGTAGACGCCGCCGGCGATTGTTGTCGGGAAACCACCGGAAGTCGCCAGAAAACTGCCAGCGATCGCCGGAAAACCGGAATTTCTGGAATTCACTGGAATTCATCGGATCTTCCACGGGGCTCACCCAGTCGAGCCCGATCGAGCTTCGGACGCCGATGAGTGCCGAATTTGAGTTCCGAAACATGCGACGGAACCCTAACCGTCGCCGATTGTCGACAACGTGAGGTATAATTACCTCCGATTGATTTATTTAAAATTGATGATAATTGTTAGCATAGCATGATAGGGTTGATTAATTATCATGATTAATGTCTTACTATGAATAAAGTAGAGATGTGCATGATGAGATTATTAGTGAATGAAGTAAGTGATCTAATGAGATGAATTGGGTATGAGCATGTTAATCAAGTACGATGCAACTTAGAAGAACAAAATAAAATATGGTAGGAATAGTTTGAGTTAGGATTATTTACTCTTATAATTATTTGATTGTTATTTTGATGGATGATTTTGTGGTTGCATTGTGTGTGATTCATTGATTTTGATGCATCATGTATTTAGTGGGCGTTAGTATTTAGTTTTGATGTGTAGGTACGGAGTAGGAGCTCGCCGCCTAGGCGCGATGACACGCTTGGAGCTTCTACCAGGTCCGTTAGAACTTCTCTCTGATTTGTATGATCTTTTCTATTGTATGTTTGATTTATTGTCTGCAGGACGGGTTAAGTGGCATTTTATCGGATCCCACTTAACTCGGGCCATTTAACCGAACATTTTCCGGATTAATAACCCCTCGAGGTTGATTTTGAAAACAAGATCCACCAAAAGTTGCCTTCGGGCCTATTATATAACTCCCTACCCAAGCCTATATACATATATATAGTTTTCGCGTTTCTGTGAGACGAGAGATGGAGAAATCGACTGCACGTACCATGCAGAGGATGCCGTGATAGTCAAAGTGGGCTCTGGATTAGTGCCAGCGGACTGTTCCATTCCCAAGGGATCCTGACAACTCTGCGTTTGAGTTCCTCACACCCGGAGAACGTGGAGGTTTACGGGTACTGTTTAGTACATCGCATGTCCGGACTTGTAGTTCAAAGGGTATTAAAGGCGACTGCCTGAGAGTACTCGGCCTTCGTGCTCAAGGCCAGGAGAAATATGGAGGTAAGGAGAGGGCTTAGGATAAAGTTTTACGTGAAGTACTGAAAAAGAAGTGGCGAGAGCGGCACAGTACCAGCAGCAGATCAGTAAGTTCGGGATGCTACCGGGTCTGCAGCCCAGTGGCTCCTCAGTAGTGCCCTTCAGAGTGTTCACGTGGAGTATATGTTGTTTTCTTTCATATGAGAGTTTGCTCTCATAGCCAGTTTGTTATAGTTATTTTCTTTTCGGACCAGTAACGCTTGTTACTGACATTTTTCCTATATATATGTAGGTGATAAGCATGAGATGGATGTGCCGGCCAGGATGGAGGAGCAATAAGGTCTTCTGCACACACACATTGGGTGATTGAATGTTTAATGTTTTGTTTATGATGTTATTTTATAAACATGCTATGATTAAATATTTGAGGCATGACAATGACATTAAATGAAATGATCAGAATAGCGCAACAAAAGTGTGATGGGTTAGGACCCAAAGTTCAGAAAATGATGAATATAGTAGATTAGAAGTCTGTGTGAATGCTATTGTTGCTATGCGTATATATGTTTGAATATATGATTTTGACAGGGTGGCCCCTAATTGCATTTTTAGGGGAAATTCTATCCCTTTTGTTTTAGAATTTTTACTAATTTGATTGTAATTGTGTTGGTGTGAAAATTGGTTGCATGTCATCCATGTAGTATCCTGTTAGGGTTTTATGCATTCATACATACATATAGCAAGTTGGATCTTCATCTTAAGACGCCGAGATTGGATCCGCACGAGTTAGGATCGGGTTAGCCGACCTAACCGGGGCCTGTAACATACCAGTTTGGTTCACGAGTGTGAATCGGATTTGGGGCGTTACAGGTTTGCCTATTTCAATTGCCAAAAATGAGTATTTTGAAGAATATATTTGAACTTATCTCAATCTAGAAATTAGAAGAACTTCAGTACATGTGGAGGTGATATTTTAAAATTGCAAACTGATTTAAAAAATGATATTATCAACCTTTTTTGTAATGCTCCTGGTGTAACACCCTAATTTGGCTCATTTATGAACTAAATTAAAATGTTAAACTTTGAGATATAAATTCACAACCCATTAAAATGCGAACCCGAACCCAACCCACATAAACCTAAACTATTCAAGGCATCACAAATCAAAAACTAGAGGGATTCTAATACACAGATAGAAACACACAAAAATATGCATGACTCTTAAAGTGGGGGTCATGCAATTAGGACATTTTAAATGAATCCAAGGTATAAAAGAAATTAAGATCTATAAAGAAATTCTAGCAGAGCTTCCCCTATAATTAGGACATTTGAAAATTTTCACAACCTATACAAATTTCACAATTTATAAAACCTAAAACAGAGCAATCCAAGATTTTTATTTTGACATTTAGAACTCAACACATTCCATTTCACTACCTTCACAACACAATAACATCATATTTTGGCATTCTTCAGGTAAGAGACCATCTGTTCACTTGAAGGGCCCTTCTCTTGCAAAAGAAACCAACACAGAAGCTCCTCCAACCCATATTCTTTTTGCTTCGTGTACCTACACAAGTGACATAGGTTAGTATACTTGGTTTACTTTAACCTTCAGTTGGAGGACTCCTGGGCTTAGAGAATTCCTACAAAATGGTTAGACTTGTGTGCCCCGGAGTATTTCTTCTACAAAATAACTAAAATATCGTTAGGAGTAAACAAATGCATATACAATAACTATCATGTTATGTCAAAATGGCCAATGGCTTGTAGTTCACATCAAAACGTCTGCAACCAATAACACCTCCACAAATCAGATAGGAGAGATACATGATCAAATAAAACACAATAGAGCACCAAGTGGGCAATGCAAAGCACTCTGTAAAGACCTGGAAAAATAAATATATAAATAATAATATATATATATATATATATATATATATGTATATATTCGACACGGTGAGATCGAACGTTGGTATCCATGAATTTATTTAAATTATTTACCCGCTACCCGGTTAATTATCAATTACCCGGTCAAGTGGAAAGTATTAGTTAACCGGTTAAGTATTTTTACCCGGTTAAGTAAACCATACCATTTAACCGTTTAAACTAGTAAAGTGAACCGTATCACTTACCCATTTACCCGGCAACGAAGTGTGTTTTCATAAACCCTAGGCCTTCTTTCATTTTATAAGGAGAAGGAGGGGGGCGTCATGCACATAAGCTCCTTGGACAAACGCCGGCTTCCCCATTGTTTTGGTAAGTTTCTTCCTCTCTTCTTCTTAGTTTGCATGCATACATATGATCAAAGATTATAATACAAGATAATCATGGAAACTAAGACCTGAAATCAACAAGAAAAAGGGAGGATGTAACTGGATTAGAACCAGGAATTCACCCACGAACATAAGTTGCTGCCGTGCAGCAATTCTTGTGTGTTTGTGATTAATTACAGCAACAAGTCATAATCTTTTGCTAATCAGTTGCTGCATCAACGTCCTTACTCATGTTGTAGTAATTAAAGGTGAGATTTCATAGAATTTACAGCCAAGAATGGTAGCACGTCCTGCTGAAATTGCCAAGGATGGTAGCACGTCCTGCTGAATTGCAGCAACAGCACCATGGCGTTTGTGTCACGACCAGTTGCATATACCACGCTGTAGGGTAGTGTTTCTCTTCTTCTGGGCGTTGGGTTGTTGTGCGGGAAGAAGGGGACGCGTGGGGCGGTGCTGCTGGCCACGTCTGAGTCGCCATAGCAGCAGGTCGAGGTCGCCATGGCTGCTGGTTCGTCGCTGTGGTGGTGCAGTCGCCCTTTGATTGTTGCTGCTAATTTGGTTGCTAGGAAAGGGAGACAATGGGTGAAGGATAGGATCTAGATTTTGGTCGAAAGAGAAGAGCTTGGTGCTGGTTTTGGGTGAAGAGAAGAATGGTGACGGGGAAGAAGAAGAAGAAGAAGAAGAAGAATGGCAGTTTTGTAATTTTGGGTTGACTCGATATGGGTTGAGTTGAAAATCATAATAATAATACCAACTCGTGTTAAAATCATTGAAATAATTAATTTAAAGGAATATGAGTTAAGTGGTCAAAATAATAAATTTATAAATTATTACATGAAATTAATAAATTTCGATCACGATAAACGGTAATTAATTAATCGGCTGATTAAAAGCAATTAACTTAAATTGAAGGGTTATGAGGAATATTTAATAGAGACTTCACCTTTATCATATAAAAGTTATATTTGATAAATAAAACGATTATTCTTATAATAAATTCGTAAAGTAAAATAATGGATCAATAAAAGATAATCGCGTAGAAATTACGCGATAGCATAATTAATTAAATAAAGAAGTGTTGAACCTTATCGAATTAAATAAATTAATTAATGTGGCATATATTAAATATTTAGTTGCATGCATTTTCGACGCGAGTAAAATTATACTAATGTATAATTTTATGCCCCGTTCATATTAGGGTTAGCGGATTACAGTCGGACGAACCCGCAAGTCAGGTACGTATAATAGGTAGAACATCGTATTTTCCTTGTTGGTAGCCTAGGTCGGCCTGAGCCCAGATTCGACCACCATGCACGAAGTGCAACCGGGGTTAAAGAATTGACTCAGTCCGACACTGGGTCGTGTTATGTGTGTGAATCTTGTGATGCATCGATATTGTTTTGGAGTAGTGATAGCCGCCCCATAAAAAGGCTACGGCCGGGGTGAGTGAGGCACAGCGATTCCTCCATCGCACTAGGGTGCAGTGATTGCCGCCCCATAAAAGGCTACGGCCAGAGTGTGTGAGGCAACGGCACTGAGTGCATTGATAGCCGGCCCATAAAAAGGCTCGGCAAGGTGTGTGAGGCACTGGCACTTAGTGCGGTGATCGCTGCCCCATAAAAAGGCTACGGCCAGGGTGTGCGAGGCACTGGCACTAGAATTGGTAGTGAGAGCTTCCCCACAAACGGGGCATAGCAATCACCCGAGTGCAGTGATAGCTACCCCACAAAAAGGCTACGGCCGGGGTGTGCGAGGCACTGGCACTGGAGACGGTAGTGGTAGCCTCCCCATAAAAAGGCTACGGCCGGGGTGTGCGGATCACAGCGGACACCTCCTCCGCATTGTTTTGGAGTATAGCGGAATCGCTCCACCGCATATTAAAATAAATATATGAAAATGGTGGAATGTACTTGTTTGTTTTATCTATTATACTACTTAGTATTGTAATCACTAATGCGGAATTGCCTCCGCAGGTGTGCAGATCCGAGATTAGATGATTGACAACTAGAGCATGGAGCAAAGTAATATGAGGACTCCTTTTTGTTATTTAATTGAGGAATAAGTGTGGCTGCTGGGAAACGGTCCAAGACTGTGGGATTTTATTATAAGTTATGATTTCTAATAATGTTTGACATAATTGCTTTAATTTTGAGTAACACCTAGCCAGTTAGGCCCACAATATTATCATGAAAAATGGCGGGTCGTTACAACCCAACATCCTCATGATCCACGCACCTACACCAACCAACATCATGCCTACTCACCTACATAATATAAAAAATATGTCAGCAATGATTGTCACTAAGTCTCAAATGAACAACTCATTATCCACAAGAAACTGAATAATAAAAATAGAAGCTTCTCCACATCCACATCATAATAATGGCATGACCAATGCGGCATAATCATAATTACTGAGATAATCATGTGTATGACCAAAAAAGTCAACAATTACATGTCAGTACTATGGCCAATAGGCCTAACTGATAATTACTTCAGTATTGCATGGTCCAAATACACTAAACAAAGAACAAGCACATGCCTAATACACACAGCTAGTAGGTATTATAGCTGAGAATCATAAATATATTAACCACCAACCGAGCACCACAGGTGAGGACTGACCTAGTCCCTTATGGCGTCACGCCACTCATCCTCTTCACCCATAAAAAATCCGAAAAACATACAATAAGTAGTGGGATCCAATACAATGCAACTACTTCCTACGTCAAGAAAACAAAATGCGTAGAGTCAAGAAGTAGATCAAGTAGAAGCGAATCCTAATAGACCTATGAGAAGAGCTCCTCCTCCTACCGTGGCAAGTTTGACTATGTACAGCCATGCACTACAGCCCTATTCAAACCCTGTATGATGGTATGTGTACAATGACATGGAGACAATCCTAAATGTAGCAAAATGGCATTCATGCAAACAAGTGAGAAAATAAAAACACCCCAATACCTCAACATCACATACTGAGCACATCATCATCACCTTATCAAATTCTGCAAAGTAAATTAAATACATCGAATAGGAATCTCAATACGTTATGATACAAATTTTGGGATTCAATCGGCATACATGAAGCTAACATGAGATATTGGAATACCCAAGAGATTCAGAACTATTTAACTAAAGATACATGTCACACTAATGAAGAATAAAATCTCGACAAAATTATGAGGAGTAACTTAAGATGTCGGGTAGCTTAATTAGACTAGACCCAAAGATAATTTTGCAGTAGCAACTTTAGATCCAGAAAACTTGAAAGATATTGAATTAGACGGATTCACTTGACTCTAGTGAAGTGATTTGATGTGAAACCCAACTTTGGGTTAGGGTTTAACCCGCGTGTAGGTTGCCCGGTTTGGGTTAGTATCGAGTCAGTTTGAGCCAGATCAATTTTAAGAATATGAGTATGGGGCCCAAATGGTCATATGAGCATGTTATGGTAGCCGAGCATGCCTGACATGCATATGATAGATACAACAGAACACGAGTTATCAATGTATACATGAGGTATGCAAATGATTTTTTTTATGAGTTAGCCAGGGTTTTAGACCTACATCGAAGCTGATGCAGCGTTTAGTATTCGTTTGGGATCTTATTTACATGCATCTTAGGGATTTCAGATTACTTGATTGCCCTATAGGCCTAACTTGATTGAGTAGCGGATTTTTTTACCTGATTGAGTTCATGGTTTTGAGGCCCATTTAGCCCTCTTACCTTGATTCCCGCTTATAGAGTCACTTTTAGGATTCGAGTTAGTTTTAACCTTAAATGGTCTCTATCCGAGTTTTTCGTCTATATCTATATTGTATATACCCATAGGTGGGCTCCACTAAGCCACAAGTTGTCGGACGTCTCGAACGTGCCATGTGAGATGATATGAGCCGTGCACTTAACCTTATTTCACCCATCGATTTTCTGTTGTTTTTCTCTCATTTTCGGAGTTATTCACCCACAACGCCACCACCACTTTGGCTCACTGCCAGTGAGACCCCAACCCTCCTCCAGCCACCTCAACAGTACCATCGTGACCACTTCGCATCCAGCTATCAGTCCATACCCACCGTCACCATCGGCGCCACCGCAGTTGTCGCCGGCGACCAAGTTTTTATCACTGTTTCTCACTACCACCGCCACCTTTTGGGCCATTTTATGGCGCCGGATAGTCTCCTCTGATGAAGCTGACCACACCAATAGCTTACCCTCACCTAGGTCTTTCTGTTTGAGACCAACAACGACCTCTACCATGGTCGCGATTGCCGCTGGCATCTCGCACTTGCCCGACAGCATTTTCTATCATTTCTGGTGATTTTTTGGCTAGCCACCAACCGGACACCGCCAACTGTCAGCCTAGATAGGTTTATTTTGTTGAGGCCGACATTTTGAGACCACCCATGAACACCACCGTGACTGCGATTGCTATAAAAACCATGATTTTTATTAAAAGACTTGAACCTAAATATTATGAAATACATATAGATGAACCGATATGGTTGGTTATCAAGTCGACCGGTCATGGTTCGACTTAAGGTCACCTAGAAAATACCTATTAATGAATGGATGATGGGGTGTGAGAATTTAATGAAGGGGTCGTTGAACCTAGGAAATACCAATGGATGATAGGGTGTGAGAATTTAATGAAGGGGCTCGTTGAACCTAGGAAATACCAATGGATGATGGGGTATGAGAATTTAATGGAGGGAATGGTTGAAGTGTATATATATGCAGGAGGAGGGAGTATTTCATCCCTCATCTCCGTCCTAGGCGACCTCCCCATTACTGTGTGAGTATTTCATCCCTCATCTTATTTGTTTCCATTAGGATTCTTGCATGCAAGGTTTGTTGAAGACACCCTGCCAAGTTGCTAGATCTCCAGCGTCTTATGCATGGGGTTCTTGTCGATTGCTTAGTTGTTTTGTAAATAGACATGTTAATAATTACTTATCATTAGAATTGCTGAAAATTTAATAAGGAATGAAGACTAACATCATTTAAAATTGATAGTATATTAGTCATGTAAGTTGCATGTAGGTTCATGCAAAATAAAATTATACTAATGTATAATTTTATGCCCTCATTCAGATTAGGGTTCACGGGTCATAGTCAAACGAAATCACAAGTCAGGTACGTATAATAGGTAGAACATCGTACTTTCCTTGTTGGTAGCCTAGGTCGGCCTGAGCCCAGATTCGACCACCATGCACCGAGTACAACTGGGGTTAAAGAATTGACTCAGTCCGACACGAGGTCGTATTATGTGTGTAAATTGTGTAATGCATCGACGTTGTTTTGGAGTAGTGATAGCCGCCCCATAAAAAGGCTACGGCCGGGGTGAGCGAGGCACAGCAATTCCTCCATCGCACTGGAGTGCAGTGATAGCCTCCCCATAAAAAAGCTACGGCTGAGGTGTGTGAGGCACTGACACTAGAGTTGGCAGTGAGAGCTTCCCCACAAACGGGGCGTAGCATTCACCTGAGTGCAGTGATAGCCTCCCCATAAAAAGGCTACAGCCGGGGTGTGCGAGGCACTGACTCTAGAGTTGGCAGTGAGAGCTTCCCCACAAACAGGGCATAGCATTCACCTGAGTGCAGTGATAGCCTCCCCATAAAAAGGCTACGGCCAGGGTGTGCGAAGCACTGGCACTAGAATTGGTAGTGAGAGCTTCCCCACAAACGGGGCGTAGCAATCACCCGAGTGCAGTGATAGCTTCCCCACAAAAAGGCTACGGCCGGGGTGTGCGAGGCACTGGTACTGGAGATGGTAGTGGTAGCTTCCCCACAAAAGGGCTACGACCGGGGTGTGCGGATCACATCGGATACCTCCTCCGCATTGTTTTGGAGTATAGCGGAATTGCTCCACCGCATATTAAAATAAACATAAGGAAATAGTGGAATGTACTTGATTTGTTTTATCTATTATACTACTTAGTGTTGTAATCACTAACACGGAATTGCCTCCGCAGGTATGCAGATACGAAAGTAGGTGATTGACAACCAGGGCATGGAGCAAAATAAATATGAGGACTCCTTTTTTATTTATTTGAGAAATAAGTGTGGCTACTGGGAAACAGTCTAAGACTGTGGGATCTTTATATATGTTTTTGTTAAAAAAAATGTTAGACATATTTGCTTAATTGTGAGTAACACCTGGCCAGCTAGGCCCACAATGTTGTGACAAATGGTTGGGTCATTACAATTGCCGTCGGCAACATCACCACACTCGACAGCAATACCGCTGCTTCCCAACCGTTTTCTGGTTAGTCGATGGCTGAACGTTACCGATCTCCACCACCATCATGTTCCTCATCCTCCCTTCCATCAATCCCAGCCAGCGGCAGCATCTGCCATGCCACCGTCAGAGTTTTTCAGTGATAGGCATCACTACCGACCACGATTTTATTCATGAGTGTATTTGTTTATTTATTTATTATTTATTTATTAGTTATTTATTTTATTATGTTTCAATTTGCGTGTTTGATGTTTAGTTGTAGGTTTATTTAGCATTGTCTTATTTATTAGGTTGTATTGATGATATGAACACATACTACAAGCATACATCATATAAGGACATCGGTATTTTACTTAGAAGTGGGTTTCGATGTAGATTATGAAGTCCGAGCTTGCTGTAGATGTGTCAATGCGGTTGGAGCTTGGACAATAGGTCCGTAGGACTCTCTTTACTTGATCTCTGCATGACTCCCTATGTGTCGAGATTAATCACGTTTTGGACGTAGGACGTCATCGATGGTATTTTATTGGATCCCTCCAATGTCGAACCATTTAGCTATGTTTTCTACACATATTTAATAAAACTACAAGGATGAGATCCCTTGTTGGTTTTCAAACTGAAGCTCTAGAAATATATGATACAAACCTCTTTCCTAAGCCTATTATATACGTAAGCATATTTTTACGGATTTTATGAATAAGAGAGTGAGCGGTATGAAGATATGTATGGACCACACTAGTACTCCTTCAAACCCTGAGGTAGTGCGGTGTATGAAGGTACTGTGTAATGCCGCACATTTCCAAACTTTGTGACACTAACTTAACTGTTCTTTTTACCACTTGAGTACCGTAGCGGGTGCAATATAGAGGATGTGAGGGTGTAAACATTGTATGTATGAATATGAATATTAGCCATGTATGAGAGCTGACACTTGTTTAAGTATGTTTGCTTACTGCCCAGTGTGAGGAAATTATGAAGTTTCTTAAGTTTTCGTGGGTAATGGAATACACATTTGCTAGTTTGTACTAGTTAAATTTCGGACCAGTAACACTCGTTACTAATGTTTTTCATATAATATATGTAGGTTTTGTAAATTCTGAGTTGACTTTAGTGGGAGGACAGATAAACGCTATACACACTTGAGCTCAACAGAATTATTTTCTTTCTTACTTTTATTTGTACTCGATTTGTTTTGACGCATATTTAATAATGTCTTCCATTCTCATGATACTAAGTGGGTTGTTTCGATTTATTTTATCGATTGAATTTTATCGACCAATAACTTTAAACATGATTCGGTTCTTAGGTGAATCGAAATCAGGGTGTTACATTTGAGATATTGAATCAAACCCCATTAATGAAAGATTATTCCATTATTAAAATAATCTTATATTGTTTAGTTAATTAAGATAATTAAGTTAATTATTAACTAACTTAAGATTTTCATACCACATTCATTTAACATCCAATACAAGTAAAATTATGATTATTTTAATATATAATTAGTTGGTCATTTGTACTCAAAACAAAGTCATGTGGATGCTGGCAAAAAATTACGAAGTTTTAATCTTTTTAGTGTTTCAACCGTTATTGGGTAAGTTAATTATATTACTCAGGCCAACACTAGCAATAGCGAACTGCTCTCGGCATCTTAAGACAGAACAACAATCACACAATGTATGCATGGAATGCTCCACACTTAACATGGTCCTATATGTATGATATGGCCATCGAAGTCACATTTCAAAATAATTCAAATGCAAATTAAAATCCAAAAACAACGGTTATGAAATCAAATGAATAGGGTTTCCCCTAAATGTGCAATAAGGGGGTTTACCCTGTCGATAGAATAAATATATAATTATATTTATCAAGACTCCATAAACCACCAGGGTATCACACACATCATTTACATTAACCTAAACATTTTCGTTGAGTTGGGTCTCGACCTACTTGTCATGTTCAGTTTTAATCAGAACTTTTATATTTCATATAACATGATAACTATCATAACCAAAATTTAGGTCACATCATGATAAAGTTTCATGTCAACCACATATCATCAAAACATCATATTTTTTTCAGCCTCAGCAAGTACATGTGTGCAAAGTGGCATTGCTACTCCTCCGTTGTACCTACAGTACTCATTCAATCTGGTTCAACCTACATATATAATAAGAAAGTATTAATAACAAGTATTACTGGTTCATAAATAATTACATATCAAACTGGCACATGAAAACTGACTCTCATTTTAAAATAAAGCATTTATAGCTTCACAAGAAAACTAATAAGAGTAATTATTAAGGTGCCATCAAGCGATAGCGTCCTATGCAGACTGGTCTGATGCCTCTCTCGGCATTTTCTGAAGTATCTCACACTCGAGAAAACTAGTGTACTAAAGCTCTCTACACCCTCCATATAGCACTTGGACCTGAGTATAGAGGTCAAGTACTTTCAGAAAGTTGCCTTTAGTACCCTTTGAATCCACATGTCTAGACATGCGCTGCATTACAATACCTGTAAACCTCCACACTTCTCAAAGTTTGAGGAAGCTCAAAATGTAAAGTTGTCAAGATCCCTCAGGAATGGAACAACCGACTCACCAATCTAAAGCCCGCTGTGACTCACAAATGCTCCCTTTCACAGTATGTGCGAGTCTATCCCCCCATCTCACATCTCACTGAAAAATCATAAAATTCATACTATATGGCTAGGTAGGGAATTAAATAATAGGCCCTAAGGTAACTTGATTTAGAGCTGATTTTCAAAAACACTCAAGGGATCTAATCTCGAGGTAATCCGAGAAATCATTCGGCTAACTGACTTGTGTTAAGTGAAATCCAATAAATCTACTACTCACTACGTCCTGTATCAGTTAAATCAAAACAAGATAGAGGAGACCATAAAAACTCAAGGGCAAGTCTTAAATGGACCTGATAAAAGCTCCAAGCCTAGGCAGCAAGCTCCTATTTCGTACCTAGACAATCAATTTACACACTAATACCCATTCTAACTATATGATGCATGTGAATATAATCATAATTCTAATACCAAAAATAAACATGATATACAACATCATGGATTAGGTAATCCACATCAAATTAGATTAATAACCCCAATGATGATATTTTCTATTTAGTTAGTTCACTAGCCCTGCTTATGATATTTTACTCTTAAATAAGTTTTACTCATCCTAATTATGTTATTCCACATTCAATTTCTATCATGAATAAACTTCCTAATCACTAATAACCAACTAATGCAATTATAGTACTAATACACAATTATCGCAAAATTTCAAAATTATCATATTAACGAAAACATGAAAAAATCTTAGAAATTATGGACGATATGCATAATGATCAAAATGAATTAAAAATCTAAAATTTGAGAAGGAAGGAGCGCTTCATAGTGAATTGGCGTAAAATTGGCGACAATGGTGGTGGTTGTGGCTATCAACGGTTGCCAGGAGTGGTGGCGGTTGCCACACAGTGAGGAGGAGGGCTAGGAAGGGGGCTAGGACCAGCATTAGGTGGGGTAGGTGGTCTAGCCGAGGGGCAACTAACTGGAAATTGGCTAGAATTGGTCGCCGTGATGGTGCTACCAACGGCCAAAAATCAGGGAAGATAGGAGCGACTAGGTAGAGGAGAGGCAAGGGGAAAAGAGGGAAAAGGAAAGGTCGGCGAGGGAGGGCCTGGCCGAATGGCTGCAATTGGCAGTGATGAGTTCGGCGGCGCTCTACAAAACAGGGCAAGGGTGGTGGCCAACCGGGTAGGACAAGGAAGAAGGTGGAGAAGGAAGGAGGAGGGAGGTTGGGGCGAGTGGACGGTGGCGATGCTAACTAGCAGTGGTGCTACCGAAGGTGACGGGGTCTTTGACAATGGTGGTTGTCAGAATAGGGGTGGGGTTGTGGTGTTGGATGGAGGCCATGACGTGAGGAAGTGGAAAAACACAATCAAACGGGAGAAAATTTAAGGCAATTGCAGTTTCATAAATTAAACTTGACTCATCCCGTATGTAAGTCTAAGAAATACAAAATAAAATATAATGAAATACCATAAAATAACATAATAGTGTCCTAACTCAAATGACATGTTCTAAACCTACTTACCCACCCAAAAATAATAACTAATGTGTCCTATCGTGATAAACAACCCAATTCTAATTCTATAGTCAAATGCATAAAATAAAATAAAAATCTAGCATATTATCGTATATTTTGATAACTCATTTTCCTACCATGTTATTGACGTTATCATCATATATTCCAGTACACTTAACCTCATGGCTCATAATATATGGTCGGCCATGGCTCAGTGGAGGCATTCTAAAATTGACTCGACTCAAAATAACTGCTGAACCGACCAGTTCACTAGTATAAAACTTTGACTCGAGTCATGGGTTTTACAGAAGGAGAGGGAGGAAAGGAGGGGAAGAAGAGGGAAGGAGAGAAAAGAGGGAAGAAGGGTGGCCAAGGGGGAAAGGGGGAAGAGAAGAGGAGGAAAAGAAAAGAGGAGCGTAGCCCACCTTTTAAATGCCTCCCCCACACACAGCCGCAATGCTGGTGCCAACCGAACCCACACGAAATGAGTGGGCAATGCCATGACACTCACTAATGAGCGCTATGGCGCTGCGCATGTTCACACCAACACCACATCACTAAGCACCAAAACCAAGCAAAAAAGGGTGAAAAGGAGATGGGAGGGAGGGGTGAAAGGAGAGAGTGAAAGGGGTTGGTTTGGGAACATCTAGGGCCACCTAGGGCTAAGAGGTACACCTGAAATGCATGCGACAAAATTCTAAAACATACGACACATGTTACTTTACTCAGCTGAACCACACGAGCCACCAGCTTGGCACCTAATGCTAATTAGAAAACTAAATAGCTGATGCGCCTAATGTCCAAACCCACAAAAATGCACAAAAGAGATCCTACTAGCACCAAACCAACCGCATGCTATTCAGATCAAGCCAATAACAAACTAAGTGTAAAAACTAGGCTGACAATCCAAACTTTTATCTTTTACTTCAAATATTTGGACTAGTATTCAAGGTATAGCGTATCTATGTATTATTGTGCATTTTATCGATGAACATTGGCTCGTACAAAAATGAATTATTTATTTCAATATTTTAGAGCACCATCATTCTTGTGCAGTTATTAGTAAAACTTTTTCGACTAAAATAAATGTGTATCGTTTAAGTGAGAAAGTATTTACTTTGACATTGGATAATGCATCTAATAACACAAATGTGGATGGTTATTCAACTTGACAATTACAATTTTTTTCATAAAGATTTATTTCATATTAGATGTACTTGTCATATTATTAATCTAATATTCAAAGATGGTCTTAAAGTTGTAGGGCCTATGCTTGAAAATATTAGAGATGCTTTAAAGTGGATCACCACTTCATCATTAAGATTGTAACAATTTAGAAAATTGTGTCTCTCAAGTAAAAAGAAAGCACAGAGCCTGCCTTTTGATGTGAAAACTACATGGAATGATATTTATACTCTATTAGATGTTGTTTCAAATTTTCAAGAAGAAATTCTTTATTAATGGGGGCCCCACATTAGAAGGTTTGAAACTTGATAAATATGAATATGATCATCTTATAGTTTTACAAATTTTTTTGTGATACAATTGTTGATCTTTCTTGTACTTATTATCCAACCTTTCATCTATTTTTGACAAATATTTATAATATTACTTGTGTTTTTCATGAATATAGAAATAGTGAATTCCAAAATATAATACATCCCATGCATAGAAAAGAAGTTCATGCTTTATTGGGATAGTCTTCTTATGCATTCATGTTTTGCGACAATTATGGATCCTATGTTGAAACTTGAAGGAGTAGAATCATGTATGAGTGAAATTTGTGAAAAATTAATACTTTCTAATACCTAGGGTCCTAGTCTTGTTTGAGATTTCCACGTGTAAGCAAAAAATTCAAAAATTGTATAATGCCTATGCAAATGCCTAGAGCACTAATATTGCCCCCATCAGACCAAGTGAAGGCTAATCCTCAAGAACAAGTGGCGCAAGTGGGCTATTTTGGAGTGTGCAGACAAACTAGTACAAACTAGTCAAATATTCCTCTACTAACGTTCTTCAACACTACTTTACTTCCTTCTTTACCATAGATGATTCGAACAACTTTAATATTTTAAAGTTTTGGAAGAAATAAAAGGAGCTCTCCCTGTTATGGTAGCTCTAACTCGTGACCTACTAACACCTCCAATCTCTAATGTATCCTTTGAATCACCTTTTAATATTAGTGGAAGAGTTTTATCAAAAGATAGAAGTCGTTGAGCCTTAAAACTTGTAGATACACTTGTCATCATTCGAGATTAGAGCTGGGTAAGGAAAAAGACTTAAAATCTCCTCAAAGAAGTACTTCAAGAAAACTTCACTTTGTTGTCACCAACAATGACCAGATAATTTTTTTTTCAAGCAAATAAAATGCAAACGATGGTATGGTTGAGCAAGGGGTGCCGACCAAGCTGAGATGTGCTTACCTATGCAATGAAGTCATTGTTAATTCTGTATGATATGCTTGATATATTTTCATTTGTTTACTTGATGCAATTTTAGTACGATGTGCAATACATTAGTCATGCAATAATATATTTTTTCTATTAGTCAGGCACAACTTTAGGTGATAAGTTACAGGAGAAACACGATGATAAATATAAAGCACGCCGAAAAAGTAAAATAAAAATAAAAATAAAAATAAAAGTAAAAATTAAAATTATTTTAAAAATTAATAGTAATGAGAAAAAACGGTCGGGCCTAGCCCGGCCTCCTAAGCTCAGCCCGTTGGGCTCGGCCTGGCTTGGGCTGGCCCAATCTTGGCAGGGCCCATGGGCCGTGCCGGGTTATGTTACAGCTCATGGGCCGGCCCACTTGACGACTCTAGTATATTATCACTCCTCGCCCGTCCATCCTCAAAGCCTAAAAGCCCTAAGTTGGAGATGACAGTTTTGAACAGAAAGTTGTACTAGCCAACAACCATCCACACATTTAATGCCCCCTACCACTGCAGGCCTGATTGGAGTAAATCATCCAAATAAGAGGAGATTAGCTTAATTATTATAATTATTTTCTAGAACACATTAATTAATCGATTTACACCAATCAATCAAGTATTACAGCGGATTTATGTAAAACTTGATCCTGCGAATCCTTGGCCTGCTCTAAGATGAACTTTTTTCTACATCGCACAGGTTTCATATATAAGAATCTTGAGCTACCATTAAAGTTGTTCCCCATATGCTGCCTTCATGTACTACAAATTGAAGAGTACAAATAAAGATGAAGGAAATAAGATGGATATAAAGCAGGACCCATGGAGGGGGCCATTGTTGCCGAATACCATTCCATATTGGCCTCCCTCGCCAATAGTTGCCTCACCCGTGGCTATACCGGTGCCGCCGTTGTTCAAGCCATCGTCCCTGCCATAAAAGTCAAGATTCTGGTCAGGCATCATCACCTCGGCAACTTATCTACCATTCCTGTTCTGAAATCCTTAAATAGTGCAGAATAAAATTCCACAAATATTAGTGCCCCAGGAAAACTATGTCACCAACGAAATGAATCATACGGGCGCATACAAAGGCCCGAACCTAGATCTGCGTCAATTGATGGCCTAGAAGGAATAATAGAGAAACATAATAGAAACATTGAAACCCAAAGCATACCAAAGCAGCACTGGTGAGAGATCTCCATTATGAGAACTACGAGTATAGTTAGTTCATAGTTGGACGTTGGAGGGCGTTGGCAGGTTAATTAGAACTTAGAAGTAGGCCCATCATGGGCGAGCCCTTCTAAAAGTTATTTTATTAATTAATTGATATATATATATATATATATATGAGAGTTATAAATTTATTTATGACACCTAAAGCTTAATGTTTGCCAAGCACTTTAATCAGCACATGCACAGACTGCAATTCAAATACTTTGAAAAAGGGTGTTGAGATGATAGTATAAATGACATAAAAGTTTAAAAAACTCAAATTTGGTAAAAGTAAGTTATATTCAATGTATTTTTTATAAAAAGAAAAATTAAGTTAATGATATTTTTGAACAAATTAAGGTTAATTATATCTAAATGAGAATACAAAATAATAATGGTTACTACTAATTAAGTGGGTGGTTCACGTTCAAAAATTTTCTCCCCTTGCGAAATTTTTTCACATGGAGGGAACCGTGAGTGACCCCATTTATATTTAAAATCTCAAAGCATATCACACGGTGGTAATGTGGAGCAGCTCGTTGTAGGCAAATTTTATACATACATATATATATATATATATATATATATATATATATATAATGAGAAATGAGAGAGTGTGAACTTGAGAAATTTTGGAATCCAACTTTAGAGAATTGGGTAGGATTTATGGGTAATGATATTTTTAGTTTAGGAAGGGTATCTTTTCATGATGTGTTTTTTATGATGTAATAGTATTAATTATTAAAATCAGGTTTAGGTGCAGGTATTTTAACAAAGTTATGGTTCCAAATTTTAAAAAACCCGGACCGAACCAGACTTTGGGGTGTAACACAGCTCCGAAATCATCTGAATAATTAAAGGGAAAATTTTTAATATTTTTTTAAAAAATTTACCGTGAATATAATTGGTCCAAAAAGAATTGCCGTGTAATAAAGGTGGCTAAATAATTTTAAGATTGGGAAAGTGGGGAAAATTGGGCAGTGCACGTACCAGGTACCACCATTACTCGTATGGAGAGGCGAGGAGGGACAATGGAAGCACATGATGCGATGATATAGGAAAGAAGGAATAAAAAAGAAGAAAAGAAAAGAAAAAAAAACACAGGGAGAGAGGAGGAAAGAGAGAAGGTACCTGGGCCCACCAAGGACGCCGGCGTTGATGGTAAGCTGGTCCACCATAGTTCCCGATTTGGGCTCCAAGCTCGCCGCCCTGGCGAACTTGGCGGCGCCCATGCCGACCCCCGACGGCACGAAGAAGGCCCCGTTCACCATCACATCCCCCTCCGTCCTCCAGCTCCACTCCTCCCACTCCCCTCCCCCGCATCCACCCTCCTCGTCACCTCCTTGGCGCTCTCCTCCCCCGGCGCCCGGTACCTGTTCCCCTGGCTGTTGATGGTCGGCCCCCCGCTCCCCCCAATCGCGTACTTCTCCCACCCCGTGAAGTCGTTGTTCACCACATGGACGTACCCGCGCCGGCACCTGGGCATTCGCTGCACCAGCCCCTCCCCAAACCGGTTGAACGCGATGGTCACCTGCATGCCCGAGTCCGGGGCGTAGCCGTCGCTGTGCCCCAGTAGCATCACCTCGTTGTGCCGGGAGAAGTAGCAGTTGGATACGGTGATGGCGGTCGAGCCCATCACGGCGTCGATGAGGCCGTCGGCGCAGTGGGAGAGGGAGCAGTGATCGACCCAGATGTTGGACGCGCCGTAGATGGATATGCCGTCGCCGTCCGACCTCGTCCGGTACCCCCAGTGGGTCGGGCTCGACCGCACGTTGGCCTCCCCCGCCGGCACGCAGTCGTGGATGTGAATGTTGTGGATGATGACGTTGGAGACGTACTGGAGGGTAATGCAGGCGCCGCTGGCAATGTGGACGCCGCGGCCGCGGCCGTCGATGGTCTTGAAGCTGTTGACGAGCAGCTCCTCCCGGAGGCGGATAAGCATGTCGCCGGCGAAGATGATCCACAGCGGCTGCTCTTGGATAGCGGCGAAACGGAGGGTTCCGGGGTCGGGTTCACCGGGTCCTTGTCGGACGGGTCCGTGACGACGTAGATCTCGCCCCCTTTTCCTCCCAGGGCGTTGCGGCCGAAGCCGATGCCGCAGTCGGCGAGGCGCTGCCGGTCGGCCGCCCAGTTGGGGTCGCAGCTCCAGCAATCGTCAATGGGATTCCCGGTCAGGCACGAAGAGGAAGAGGACAAGAGCTTCCTTCGCCATTGCCTCGAAATCGAGAGGTTGAGCTGCCTGCAGTAGGAAAAACAGACGAATCATCAATCAACCTCTCAAAAACAGAGGAAAAACAAAATCCAACTACAAAGAAAGACTTGAATTTTAACCTTTGAACTTCGTGCACCACAGATTCAGGGTCAGGATGTTGATGGGGAAGGGTCAAGTTGGGTGGAGCAGCGGTGGAGCTGGAAAGAGCTTGGGAGAGCCAGATAAGGAGAATGCAGGTGAAGGGAAGCATCTCGGCGGCCTACACTCTCTCCCCTTCAAGTGGAACCTCATCAGGTGCCGCCCATTGCCTGCAACGGAAATGGGTACGCAAGCTGTATTTTACAATTTGCAACGCAAGAAAGTCGCTCACATGGGTTGTTGCGCGTCACTAGCCTCCATCTACAGAATGGTAACAAAATCAAAGTACAATAATGCGGTGCTGCTAGGGTTTGGAGCAGCTCTCGGCTGTTTGGCGCCAGGGTGGGGTGGGGTGGGGGCAGCAGGGCAGGACAAGGAGAAGGGACCTTTTTACATATGTGGACTTTAGAGTTGCCCATTTGCCACTCTTTTAACTAACGACATTTTAATTACAGATCAGAGCCAGGATAAGATTTTTTTGGCTACTTCTACCCCGGGCATGGTACGTCAGGTTAGAGGTATGTATCGATCCTTTGAAAACCCGATACGTATAGGCATAAAGCGGATCAATAAATATTATATATGCATAAAATATTTTGTACAAATATTATATAAATATTAAATTAAATTTATTTTTTTGTTTAAACATCAATAAATATTAAGTTAAATTTTATACAATTGATGAATGGATTAATAGCACCCGTACATCTCACATCTACAACTAAATTTATTTTGTAAATAAGCACGGTTATAATTATTTTGTTAAATTTTATGATAATAAACATCATTTTTATTGTACTAATATAAATATAGAGTACCTAGTCATATACAAAGAAAAATTAAAAAATAGTCTCTTATAAAAAGAAATTAATTATTATATATCTTATAAAAAATTAATATATATATATATATATTTATATATATAATGTACGAAAACTAAAAGGGTAACACAAATGCAAGTAAAAATAAAGCAGATTAAAAAGTATTAGAGGAAGAGGAATGATATTATTTATTTCTATTTTTTTAATATAAGTTATAAAAGTGATGAAATTCACCTAAAAAGGTTGGAAAAAAATGGGTAGGTGACACAATTAATTGTCTTTAAAATAGATAAATATTTTTTCAATTTTATAAATCTTAAAACTGGTCGAACAAGAGGAAAAATCTTTTTGAGAGAAGCCATTGAAGATGACGTTTCCCGGGACATTAGATAGCAGGGTGACCCCATTGAAGCTCAGGGCGACCATTAGATAGCAGGCCAAAACATAAGATGTGCAACGCAAAACGCATTTGGCAAAACATTGAATATGCTAGCAGCCAGATGACAATCACGGTGGTGACGACATTGCAAAATTGTGTGCTTCTTATGGCCCGAATGGTTGCCGGTGTCTTGGCCTTAAATTTGAGCTTAATTGCCGCGTAGCGGTCATGTAACTCTCCGGATTTTGTCACTGTATACTGCTCTCCTCGTCCCAAGTGTTGTGAATGAGTCGGAAAACTGTAAAATATGTAACTATTCGAGACTTTTCTTTTAAAAATAACAAAACTTACAAAATTATATTACATATAACCTTTTAAAACTTTTATATCAATCATCATTTTTTATATAATAGCAAAAATACCCATAAATTTTATTTGTATTAATATCAGAGTAGATAATGGATAAAATTATAATTTTTACTAACTTTATATATATATATAGACTTATAAAAAATAAATAGATTCTAAAATTACCTTATTGATGAGCTAAAAGTAAAAAAATTATATTTTATTGAATTTTGGACCATCAAGAATAAAAAATAAAACAAAATGTTTTTTGGATGTTTGAAATTTGAATATGAAATTAGCATATTTTATTAGACATTAAAATTTTTGTTTTATCTAATATATTTTTATTATGAATAGTTTTTAAAAAATAAAATGCCATTCATTATATAAAATGCAAGAAAAATATGTTTAAGAAAATTTGAAATTAGATTAAAGGTGTAAAACCCGTGACTCGAGTCAGGGTTTTACGTTACCGAACCAGTCGGTTCGATCGTTGGTTCGAGTCGAGTCGGTTTCATGAATCGCGTGCTGAGTCGAGACCAGCCGTGAGTTATGAGCGATGAGAGTCAGGTGTACCTGAATATATGATGATAACGTCGAGAAGATGGTGAGATACGAGTTATCTGAATATATGAAAGTATGCAGTATTTTTTTCTTTTTATATGTTTGATCGTAGAAATAATTTTAGGGCCGAATGACGAATTAGGACGCGTTGGATTATATTCGGGTGGGTTATTAGTTATAGAGCATGTCATTTGGATGTTGTTGTGTTTGTTTTATTTTATGTGATTTTTCCATATTTTTCTAGATTTTTTTAGAATTTATTACGAACTAGTTATTATTTTGACTCGAGTAGGAATCGAGTCAATACTTATTTACGAAAATGCCATCGCACACACTTCTTCTTCCTCCCGACCTTTTCTCCCCCACGCCCAAACCCTAACCGCCGCCGCCCCTGTTCGCGCGCCACCGCCGCCACGGCCGACGCCGCCTGGCCGCCGATCGACGCCGCCCCGCCCCGCCGTGTCGTCGCCGTGCCGCCCCGACCAACCCCGGCCACCGTCGCGCCGCCACGACGCCGGAATCGCCCCACAAGCCGCGACGCTCCGCCCACTGATTTCGCCGCCGTCCGAGCCGCGCCGCCGCCGCTGTGACCCCGACGACCACCCCCTCGACGTCGCCGACGTTTCCCCATCGTCCCGACCACCGTCGAGGCCGGCCGGAGCCTCGATCGGAGAACGCCGCCACCGCCGCCCATTTTCGACGCCGCCGTCGACGGCCATCGCCGCCTCGGCTACCCTGTTTGACACCACCATTGGACCGAGCTCGTCGAGCTGGTGCCGATAGACCCCCTGATTGCTCCGTCCCAAATCATCGCCGGAAAACCGTCGGAATCCGCCGGAAAACCGCCGACACTCGCCGGAAAACCGCCGGAACCGCCGGAAATTGGATTTGTGGGAAATTCGTCGGATCATCCGCCGAACACACCCGGTCCAATCTGATCGGACTTCGGACGCCGCTAGGTGCCGAATTCGAGTTTCGAGCCACGAAACGGAAACCCTAGCCGTCGCCGATTTTCGACGACGCGAGGTATAATTTATTTTAATTTAATTATTTGAAAGTTTTGATTATTAGAATTGCATGCTAGGATTGGTGAATTGTGTGTTATAATAATATATATAAATGTAGATTTGATTAAGGATAAAAATATGAAATTTGTTTGATTGTGTGGTGTTAAAAATAGAAGTTATGAAACTAATTAGGGTTATTAAGTAATAATCATGATCTAATCAAACTAGCTTAAGTAGACTCGCTAGAATTGATATAGGTTGATGTGTGTTGATTGACGTGTGATTGTGTTGATTGTGTGTGTATGCTATAGGATATGTGATTCATCATGCGGGCGTTAGTTTTTAGCTTGATTGTGTAGGTACGGTGTAGGAGCTCGCCGCCTAGGCGCGTGGACCCGTTTGGAGCTTCTACCAGGTCCGTTTAGGACTCGTTCTCTGATTTACGCTACTCTCTTGTGTATTTGACTTATTATGTGCAGGACGAGTTAAGTGGCGTTTTATCGAATCCCACTTAACTCGGGCCATTTAGCCAACGATTTTCCGGATTAATAACCCTCGAGGATGAGATCCCTCGAGTTTGTTTTCGAACTTCAGATCCAGCTCACGTTGCCTTCGGGCCTATTGTATAAATCCCAACCCAGACCTATATATATGTATAGTTTTCGTGTTTTTGTGAGAGACTGAATGAGGGAAATCCGACTACCGTGCTACGCGAGCGGGCACGTGTGTGTCGACAGTGGGCTCTGGAATGGTGTGCGGGCCGTTTCATTCCCGAGGGATCCTGACAACTCCACCTTTGAGTTCCTCAAACCCGGAGAAGTGTGGAGGTTCACGGGTACTGCATTGCAGCGCATGTCTAGACTTGTGGTTTCAAAGGGTACTGAAGGCGACTGCCTGAGAGTACTCGGCCTTCGTGCTCAAGGCCAGGAGTAATATGGAAGGTGCAGAGGGCGGATAGGAACGAGATTTGACGCGAGAAGCAATAGAGAAATGGCCGAGGCATGAGAATGTGAAAGATAGGGGGACGCTGTCGACCCGATGGCGACGGCTCCCGTATGTGCCCTGATGAGAGTTCTTGAGGAAGTATATGGTTTTCATTCAACAGGAGAGTTTGCTCTCCTGTGCCAGTTTGATATTAGTTATTTTCCGGGCCGGTAACACTCGTTACTGACGGTTTTTCTATATATATGTAGGTGAGAAATGCGAGCGATGAAAGCTGTCGGGACTGCGGAGGAGCAGCACGGAACCGCGCACACATGTACCTGCCGCGTGTAACGTATAATGATGGTGTGTTATTGTTATGTGAACGATAATTTTGATGTGTTTGTTTGAGATGAATTACTTGTTATGAAACGAACTGATAAATATGAATGAGTAGGGAGCCTTGGAGTACAGACTCGGCTCAGGTAAAAATGAATGAGATAATGGTTGAATGTCAGGGTAGATTATTATGTGTTACCGTATTTTTATAAAATAGTATATATTTTCTTTTGGTTTTTCATTTATTATTTTGTCTTGTCTTTGCTTGTACATCATAGCATGCATGTAGGACTACGTTAGAACCCACGCATCCCATCCATGCATTTCATGTTTGCATCTCCATCTTGAGACACCGAGGGCAGATCCGGGTCGGCTTAACCGAACCCAGTAGATTAGCGAACGGTTCGGTCGCCGGTGACATTTCCGGGTCGGTTCACGGGTGAGCCGAAACGAGGTGTTACAAAAGGTATTTATATCAATAAAACAAATATTATGAACCAAATATTCTTGAAATATATGAATTGACTATATGTGAAATAAAAATTTGACATTTGACTATATTTGATGTAAATTTAAAATTTTGGTTATTTGGGATAGAAAATATTAACGCTTGGTTATTTGTGATAGAAAATATTAACATTGTTATTTGTGATATTTCTCTTTTTTTTAACAAGCTGCCTAGATGAAAAATTTTTCGTGCACATTTTAACTGTGCAGCTGAACAATGCTACATTTTAAGCACAGAGCCAAGAAGTGACTTATATTAAAATAATATAAAAAATTTTAAAATTCAATGAGTAATAGAATTTTTTCATTCTAAATTAAATCAAAAGATGATAAACTCTAATTTTAAGATAAACTCTAATAGTTGAATAAAGGGATCAATTTTAATAATTTATTATATTATTTTAATTTTTTTGTATTTTAATTGGTTGAATTTCAAACACAATTTTTAATTCTCCTTTTATTAAAAAAATGATAATAAATAAGTTATTATTATTTTTAAAAAAGATAAATAAGTTATATTATGGTATCACTACAACAATTTAGTAAATATAGAAAACCGGCGTGCTAAAGTGTGTTGTACATAAACCACTAGTTTTTTTTTTTTAAGAGATAAATGAAATGAACTAGCGGCTAAGAAAGTTGGTTTGTTTGTGCTAAATTATAGTTTGTGTTTGGCCTTTTGTATAAACTCAAAAAATAAAAAATAAATGTAGTTTCAGCCTTGCTTGTTGAGAGCTTATGCGATATAAATATTAGATTTCAAAGCTACACCAATCTCTAAAATATATTGTAATTAAACTAAATATTATGTCCAAAATTTGTACAAAAAAATGATACAAGTTCACCTTTTATTTATCAATACTTTGAGCTACAAAAGTCAAGGGTAAGTATTCTATCCGGTTCAAATCGAACCAAACCGAAATTCTATTAAAATCAAACCTAACCAAAACTAAAACTTGGTAGAAATAAGGTGAATAGATTTGATAAAAAACATATGCCTATTTTATTTGGGAGAAATACTTTCCACCTATTTAATCAAGCATCTCTACATTTAATCAATAACACATTTTCAGTAATACAAAACTCCTCACATAAATCAGATAAATGACAAAGTAGCCAAAATTTCTATAAAAAAAAACTTACATAAATGCCTTCTATAAATCCAAAAAAATCATCATAAAAATCTCAATAAATTATTCCATCTTTCAAGAACAAACAATTGATAAAACAGATCTTAAATGTACAAAAATAAAATCTTTACGTACAATTGTAAGAGGTATTCATTCCATAATACATCATAACCTCATAAAACAAATAATCAACAGCACCATGCATCAACTTCAACACAAAAAATGCCACAATACACCTCAAAAATACCATATGCTCAAATCAGATGGTGGATGAATAGCAGGCGCGGCAACTAGCAGGGAATGATGACGTGCATGCGGTAACGATTGGGAGCCGTGAGGAGCGCCAGCTGTGGATCCTCCCAGTGAGGGTTGAGATGAGATGGGCAATCACTGTCCAAGAGGGTGGAGGGGTTGATTAGAGAGGGAAAGAGTAATATTTCGGTTCGGAACCGAAATAGGAAACCACGTTTAATTTGGTGCCCCCACTTTTATGCTGAACCGTACCAAATTAAAAAAATACGGAAAAATATCACAAATAATCAAATTTTAATATTTTTTATTATAAATATCCAAAATTTTAAATTTATACTAGACATAATCAGATCTCAAATTTTATTCTACATATGACCACTTCATATATTTTAAAAAATATACTAATAATATTTATTTTATTGACATAAATACACTTAATTTAACTTTAAATTTTTCAAAAATATTTTTTGTGTTTTATATACTAAATAATATTTCATTTTTTAAAAAAATATCCATAATTAAAATATATTGGATAAAACAAATGTTTTTTTAATAAAATGTGACAAGTTCAAATTAAATTTTCTAACATTTAAGAATGTATTTTTTAATTTTTTATGGCCTGAAATTCAATTTTCTTTTTAATTTTCAAAAATTCAATAAAAAATATTTTTTGTTTTAAAGCTCATCAATAATATAGTTGTATATTCTATTTAATATTTATCAATTAATTTTTTATTTTTATATATAAAGTTAGTAACAATTTATAAGTTTTATCTATTATATATTTTGGTATTAATAAGAATAAATCTTATGGGTATTTTTGTTCTTATTTAAAAAAAGATAGAATTTGGTCATAATTGCTATAAAAATTTTAAAAATAATTATTTCTGATATAATTTTGAAAACTTGGATGTTTTTATAAAGAAAACTTTGAAATGTGGATATTTATGATATTTTCCCTTAAAATATCAGTTTGGTTTAGTTCAATTTTCAATTTTTACTAAACTATGCTCACCCTAACAAAAGTTTATAAATAAACTCTTGCTTAGAAACAATCATTCATTCACTCTATTGTAATACATGGTTTTAGGGTTCAAAATTAGTGCTAGATATTGGTTGTAAATTGGCAAGTATAATTAGTAAAGGAGCATTTATCATACGTGATACACATTGTATGTACTAATTTGATCTAAATAGTTTATTTGATAAGTACGAACTTGACCAATCTTTAAGTAAAATAAGCTCAAAATAGATATTTGATCAATTTGGCCAATCTAGTCAAAGTTAAACTGACTACCCAAGTTGACAATCTTGACTTGATGATTCAGTTCAACAAGGCCAAATGAGTATACAACTCAATTGAACTAAGAGCAAGTTGGCCGGACCTTGTGCTAATCGGTTAGTGGCTAAACCAAATTGAACGAGTCATGCGACTCAGTTGGGCTAAGTTAGGAAGTTGACTGAACCAAATTGGGTGAATCATGTGTCTCAATTAGGCTAGGCTAGCCTTTTAGCTCAAATAAGCCTAAAAATTTAAAATGCACCGGTGGCTCGACAAACTTTATTTGAGTTTTCTTTCAAAGTCGCCAAGTTTTGGTCTAATCTATTGAAGAGCATCTAGTTCGTGTGCAACCCTTAATTTTGGTTCACCTAAGAACTAAATAAAAAATATTACGATCGGGTTGAGTCATGTTTAAAATTACTAATTTATCATACTCGATCAATAATATAGATCAAAATAACCCACTTGGCATCTTCAGAATGGAAGACATTACAAAATATGCGTTAAAATACATCAAATATAAGTAAAAGTATAAAAGAAAATAATTGTGCTGAGCTTAAATATGTGTAGTATTTATCCACTGTCCCACCAAAGCCAACTTAGGATTATAAGGCCTACATATGTAATATGAAAAACAACAGTAATGGGTGTTATTGGTTCAAAAAATAACTAGTATAAATTGGCATGTGGAATATGATATTCCACGAGAAAGAAAACAACATACATATCCTTCATGTGCACTCTCAAATTGTACTACTTAGGAATCATTAGCCTCGACTTGAACAACATCTCATTCTGACTCGTCAATTGCCTTGGTATTTTCTCTTTTTTTTATATTCCTCGAGACTACCATAATATCGTAAGAGCTCTCTACATCCTCCATATAACTCCTAGCCCTAAGCACTGAGGCAGATTACTCTCAGGCAGTTGCATTCAGTAATACCCATTTAAACCACATGTCTGAACGTGCGTTGTATTAAATAGTAGCCTTAAACCTCCATGTTTCTCCAGGTATGAGGAAACTCAAAATATAGAGTTGTCAAGATCCCTCAAAAATGGAATGGTCCGCTCACCAATCCAGATCCTGCTTTGACTGGCACGTGCATTACTTAAAGTACATGTGAGTCGATTTCTCCATCTATCGTCTCACTGAAAACTTTATAAAATTATATATATGCCTAGGAAGAAAATTATATACATAGGTCCGAAGGCAACTTATAGTAAATCTTATTTTTGAAATCAGACTTACGGGATCTCATCCTCAAGGGTTATTAATCACACAAGTAAAATACATATAAATGACCCGTGTTAAGTAGGGTCTAATAAAACATCTACTTAACACGTCCTGCAATCTAGAAATCAAATCAACGATAAAATGTAGCGATAAAAACTAAGAAAAATCCAAATGGACCAATGGTCCAAGCTCCAAGCGTGACATCTTATCTATGTAAGCTCGGACTCTGAAACCAAAAATGGTCGAAAAACGGCCAAAAATAGGCTAAAAATGAGTTGAATCGAATACGGCCAAGTTGGCTTGGGTCAAGTTCAATAAATTGGTAGGCTGGGTCGACTGGGCTGGTCTGGATTGATGGGCATGGACACGGATTGACGGGCAGGTGGACAAGATTGGGCAAGAGGACACGAATGCAGGTAGGCAAACACGAATGTTGCCAAGGCAAGCGGTTCCCGTCCCCCTAAAACGCCGACAACGGTGTGGCAAAGACTGTAGCAGGTCACGATCGACACACGGGAGGACAAGGAAGATGCTGGTGGTGACAACCAACGAAATCTGATAGCTGGTTGGCCGGAAAATGCCTGAAAAGTAGGAGAATTGCCGCAAGGTGGGACTATGTCGCTGGAGGTGATCGCAGCTACGGTAGTGATCATGGGTGATCTCAAAATAAAGATCTCAGCAAGGGGAAACTGTTTGGGTAGTCAGATTGGCCTGAGGTGACTCATCAGTGTTGAAAAATGGCTCAAACGGTGGTGGCAATGGTGTAATACAGATGGACAAAAGCTGTCACCAATAGTGGTGTCCAGTATGGGACGATAGCCGGCCGCGAGAGAACCATTCAATGGCCATTTGGGCCTCATAGTTAATGGTATAAAAACTGGTCTGATTCGAGCTCATTCAAACTAATTAATGACTATCACGAATAGGGAAAACTATAAGCGAGTAAAACTCTAACCTAAAATTGGGATTTTACACTGTAAGTGAAAAATGAGAATAAAAGGTTTTATTTATAGAGAATAGTGGGTGTGGCTAATTACTAGCCCCGGCAGCGAGTTTGTTATTATTTTTGACCTGAGTCGGAGTCAAATTAACTTTTAATTACTAGAATGCCACTTATATTTCATCCATCATTCTCCCCCCTGCCGCTGCCCATGTACCCTCCCCCGATCACTGCCCTGTTGCCCCATCACCCCCCCCTCGCCCCCTACCCTGCCCTATCACCGCCCTCGCAGCCCTGTCGCCCCATCGCCCCCCTCCTCGCCTCCCTGTTGCCCCGTCGCCCCCTCCTCCCCGCCCCGAAGCCGCCCTCACAGCCCTGTCGCCCCGTCGTCCCCCTTCGCCCCGCCCAGCCCCGCTGTCCCATCACCGCCCTTGCCCAGTCCCCTGTCACACTGTCGCCTCCCTCGCCGCCTCGTTCCCCGCCGCCGTTGCCCCCCAGTCCCCCCCCCGGTCGCTCGTCGCTGCCTCTCCGCCGCCAGTTAGAATCAACTGAAATCGAGTGAAATCGGCTTGAATCGGACGATTCAAGCCTAGCCGATTCACGTGGTTTTTTAAATTGGATCACCACCGATCCGATTTATGCATCACTGTATATAACCACTAAAATTTAAAAATGTAAATATGAGTAGGGCTGAAACTAAATACCAACCACCCTTCCATTTATAAATTTATTGCGTGTATAAAAATTGCTACTAATTTAAAAAGAGAAGATGATGCCTCATGACCGACGTAATTAGTTTTTTTTTTAAATATTTACATGACCAAGATCCACAACGACATTCAACCTTGGCTCAATAAATAAGTCTTCCATAAGATAAGCTCATCTTTGGTTGCAGTTACATCACCCAATTTTAATTGATGTTAATATATACTATTACGATAAGCTCAAAAGCAGACATATATATATATATATATATATATATATATGTATGTATCATCTTGTATAATACCAATAATCCTTAACGACATCTAACCTTGGTTCAACAGATATGTTCACAGTAAGATAAGCTCAGCAATTTTAGTTCCCAATTTTCATTTAGAGCAATTTAGTGGGTTTCACTACACAAATTTTAAATAAATAAATATAAAAATAAATAATAATGGTATTTATAATTTTCAACTCAATTTAACGATTTTAACCCTTTTATCTTAATTATCAAAATAATTTTAATAAAAATTAATTTTAAAATATCGTTAATCTATTGCATTTTTTTTAAAAGTTCAAAAATCGGTAGAATGTTATCTACATTTTAGTTTTACACTCTACTTTTTATACATATAAATCTCATTATATATATATTGGACCCCATTAAAAAAAGTTTAAATTATATGTGTCGCTTATTTAAATTATATTTACGAGGTGTGTCTCACCTTTATTTTCCATCTTTATTTATACAATATATATATATATATATAGTGTGTGTGTCATATTTATCTTACACTATTTTTCGCAACCTCGACACCAGTGTTTTACATGCAAAATCCTAAATCTAAAGTGGAAAAAACAATCTCAATTCTCATGTAAACCCATTCCCATGATCATTAGGACCAAATCAGCCTCCTAATGAGTCTTGACTTAGAAGTTTTATTTTGTTTGGACTTCTTCCGTCAAAGATAGGCTGCATAGATTCCTAAGGTTGTGAATCAGTCCTAGTCCATGGTCCTCCCCTGTTTTTTCCCAAAGTCCGATCGGGCAGCAAGGTTTCCCTATCATACTATCTTTGCTACTTCTTAAGGCATGCTCAATCTAGTTGCCCGTCATCGTGTCACATAGAAAGACCATCATAAACTACAAAGGTATTATGATTTTCAAGTCATTTAATTTAACGTGTATAGACTATAGTGGATTCATTCCCATATATAATTTTGAACATAAAGAAAATTTTCTTAAGGCCCATTTAGTTGGCATAAAAAGATGTAAAATATATAAAATTTTCAAATTTATAATTTATAAAGAATTAGTTTATACAATGTAAATATGATATGTAAAAAGTTTAACAAAAAGTTTTTCACTTGTTTTGTTTTTCATAAAAAAGTTTACTAAGATGAAATTTTTAAAGAAGACCGCTTAGTAGAAGTCTTACTTGCATCTTTAATGTAAGATGAATATTTTTGTCATAAATTACTATATATAAATTTCATAAAATTTTTATTATCCAAATGGAGCCTTATCGTGTTAAGAGTGAAATCGAAGATATTCAGCTTTTACAACGCTAATTTGATACATATCATTTTTTGTTAAACATGATAATACACTTCTTGCAAAGTATGTATCTGAAAGACGACTAACAATAGTAAAGTTATGCAGTGGAAAAATAATAATATTTTGACATATCTTTGAAATCTTGTGAGGTTTCTTTCAAAGATCAACCTACCCAGGAATTTTCTTTCAATGCGACACATTTGTTGCGCCATTCAAAATTCAAGATAACCTTATCAAACATTTGGCCCGCAGTCGATCATCAACCTCTTGTCCAGGTCCCCATGGCCATTAGCTAATAAACTGCGTCTCTCTTCTTTTTACACCAGCTTCAACTAATCCTCCCCTCCATCTTCTCAATCTTCAATGGAACACATCAGGTTTACCATGCAAATATGGTTCCTCTCCTTCGTCTCTTGCCTCTGTTCCATCCTCTCTTTTGCTAAAGAAAATGGTACCCATGTTAATCCACAGTATGCAGCTTGCAGCAGGCATGCTAGCTGCGGGAAAGGTCCCAACATCAGGTATCCTTTTTGGATTAACACTCAACAAGCTTACTGTGGTTACCCAAGATTCAATTGTTAGGTTTATCCTATATTATAGATAAAGGTGATTGGCGACTTGTATATAGGCTAATGAGAAAGTTTCATTCCTTAAACTATTTTTTTGATTAAGAGAGGCTCATGAAACTTATTGTAAGTCCTTTTTAAGGTAGACCCAACAGCAGGTATTAGAGCATGGTTAAATGCAACAGAGGGAGGGATAACTCACATTCAACGGTGACCTTTGCTAGACCTAGGTGTTGGTTGGTGGGCCAACCAATGGTGATGGTAATGCTCACACAGTGTTCGATCGGTTGCAAACTAACTGAGACCTTTGCTAGACCTAGGTGTTGGTTGGAGGGCCAACCAATGATAATGGTAATGCTCACACGGTGTTCGATCGGTTACAAACCCACAGTGTTCGATCGGTTGCAAACCCTAATCGAGACCTTTGCTAGACCTAGGTGTTGCTCTCAAGGAGAGAGTGGAATAGATGGAGGTTGGTTGGAGGGCCAACTAATGGTGATGGTAATGCTCACACGGTGTTTGATCGGTTGCAAACCACGGTGGTAATGCTCACACGATGTTTGATCGGTTGCAAACCCTAATCGAGGAGGTAGAGAGGGTTGCCAATCAGCTAGTGGTAATGCTCACACGGCTCTCAGGGAGAGAGTGGCACGACTGGAGGTGTTGGTTGGAGGGCTAACCAATGGTGATGGTAATGCTCACACAGTATTCGATCAGTTGCAAACCATGGTGGCAATGCTCACACAGTGTTCGATCGGTTGCAACCCTAACCGAGGAGGTAGAGAGGGTTGCTGATTAGCCGGAATCAAGCAGTGTGCGAGGTGATGATAGGGTTGAGATGTTAGAGCATCTCAGGGCTGATTTGGAGGGCTGAGATGTTGGAGCATCTCAGGGCTTATTTGGAGGCAGTGCGGGCAGATGTGGCTCTTCTGAAGCGTGCACTAGTCAAGTCAATCAGTCTGAAGCGTGCACTAGTCAATGCACTAGTCAAGTCAATCTGTGGCTCTTCTGAAGCGTGCACTAGTCAATCAGTGGCTCTTCTGAAGCATGCACTAGTCAATCAGCTCAGCGGCTCTTCTAAAGTGTGCACTAGTCAATTAGCCTCAGCACGTTGTTGCTGACCTGACAGCCAAAATCCCAGGAAGGCTTAAGGTGCCGGAGCTAATGAAGTTTGGGGGAGTTAGATCAGCAAAAGATCTAGAAAACTTCATTTGGGAGATGCAGGAGCAAGAGTATTTTCGAGTTGCTGAGATCTTTGCTTAGTATGTTAAGATCCCTGCTCAGTATGTTAAGATCCCTAGTCAGTATGTTTTTTAACTGGTGACGCCAAATTATGGTAGAGGACATGCACCGAGGACGGCGAGAAGGTAGGACGTCCTAGGATCGAGACTTGGGAGGCCATGAAATGTGAACTCAGGGATCAAATTTTGCCAACCAATACCACTTGGGTGGCAAGGGATGCTTTAAAGAAGCTTTGATAGTCTGGAACAGTGAGAGACTACGCCAAGTAGTTTAGCTCATGTCTTTTGAATATAAAGGACATGTCAGAAAGTGATAAGCTCTACAACTTTGTGTATCGATTACAACCTTGGGTGCAGATGGAGCTGAAGAGGCAAAAGGTGCAGGACTTGCAAACAGCATTAGGTGCAACCGATGCTCTAGTACATTTGAGAACTGCAGCTGGTCATAGTATAGATGATCGAGTATCCAAGGATGGCAAGATGGTGGGGAGTGACAGGAGGTCATTCAAGCTGAGACCAAAGAGAAGGGGAGAGCTTTTCCTAGGGCTGAGCAGGATAATTCCTAGGGAGGTGATGTGAGGCAAAGGCGGGGATGTTTTCTTTGTGGCGGACCTCACCGGGCTAGAGAATGCCCAAATAACCTGAAGGGGAAGGTGAATGCTATGCATGCCGAGGAGGACTCTGATTCAGGTGAGCCAGCTCAGATGTCTACCTTACAGGTGCTAGGAGCTCTGAGGTTGAACAGGCTAAACAGGGAGGTTTAGGGTTGATGTATGTTCCAGTGACTTTGAATGGAAGAGAGGTTTCAATGTTGGTCGACACAGGGGTAACTTACAACTTCGTTTCAACAAAGGTGTCGAATCACTTGGAGTTGAAATCTAAGGTTACTACCAGCAAGATCAAGGCTATGAATTCATCGGTGAAACAAGTTCAAGGTGTGGCCAAGGGAGTCCAGATCTGCTTGGGGAATTTAGTGGCTGAGCTGACTTTATGATCGTGGAAATTGATGACTTTGAGGTAATTCTGGGCAACAATTTTTTGTGTAAGCTTGTGTAGGAATGCTGCCACACTTACGAGGAGTGATGGTGATGTCCCGAGGCAATGGATGCTTCGTGCGGGAACATAGCAAACCTATTGGAGTAGAAGTTCCAAGGACTGGCGAGGTGCAGCTTGCAGCATTGCAGGTGGTCAAGGTCAGTGAGGAGGGGAGTTCTACTCATCTTGCAAAAATGGTATGCAGGGAGAAGGAGATTCCTGGTAATCTGACTGACCAGTTAGGGCAGTTTCTTGGTACGAGGCCGAAAACCCTAGCTAGAGTGTTTTCTTCCATGCAGCTAGGAGAAGGCTGCGACAACTTGGTGGAGATTCCCAAGGCCCCAGCCCGAGAGTCAAGGAGGATACCTAGAGGACTTTCCAAGTTTCGGAGTCCCAAAGCGGAGGATCAGTTTGGAGTAGTGGAGTCTGTTGGGCAAAAAGTTGGATAGGTGCGTGTGGGGAATTCTAAGTTCTAGCAAGGTGTGGATTTGTAGGAGTTTAGCACCATGATCCAAATAGAAGATTTCTTGGAGGTTCCCAGCTACTTCAAGAATTACTTCGGGGATTGCAAGAGTGAGTTGCTGCAGAGGAACATTGGTAAGCTCTATACCCTTGTCCGGGGGTAAACCGGCAGTCCATGGAGCATGCATGGGACATTCGGGAGGAAGTACATCCATTAAGTTGGAGTGGAAAATCGAAGACTCACTACCATCAGTTTAAGATACTAACTGATGATGAGATACTGGGAGACTCATTACATCGGGAGTTGCTGCAGCCAAATCTCTTGCGAGGAGAGATAGCCGAGAGAGAAGGAGACTCGTGGAGTTGCTGCAGCCAAATCTTTGTGAGGAAGGACTGGAACTTCATTGTGGTAGTCTATCAGAATCAAGGTATACATTGTTAATCCATAGCCTGCGTGCTTTGTCTTGTTTGATAGAATTGCATGTCAACAAGTCTATCTTAGGGGGACGACTTGGGGTTGTGAGGGTTGTTTGTTCGATAGTAATCCTGTAATTAGGAGTCCCTTTGTGAGCAAGGTGTAGCATTGGGGTAAAGCTTGTGGGGGCTGTCCAATAGGCCGAGCAAATGCTTGAGCGATGTGTAGAGTACTTGTAATCCATGTATTTGCGTGATAATAGAAGGTTGGAAGTGTTTTCCCATATCTGTGTTTTGTTTGTTGGTTGTCATTTTAGGCAAGGAACTTTTGTACCAGGATCATGGTTGAAGTTTACAAGGTAACAGTTATGAGGACTGGTTACTAAGACGAGCAAGGGCAGATGGCACAGCCCAAATATGCGTATCGGTATTTGGGGCGATCGGGTAGTTGCTGCAAGGGTGCAACTTGATTCTCAAAACAGCTTATCGGTAACGAGTATGAAACCAAGAATACTGTATCAGTGCTTATGTGTGATCGAGCACGCCTGATCGAGCGAAGGGTTGAGTGGTGCACAGTATTGGGGGAGAAGATTTAGCAGTTTTGTGATCGGTAACCTCAATATTGTGGAGTTTTGATCAAACACGAGTGTGGTGTTTGGGAGTTTGCTTCTGGGAGTACATCCTGCATTGTGTAACTTATGGAAGGCTGGTATTTCTAGGAAGGAAATATGCCGCACGGTGTATGGTTTGAGAATGAAAAATTAGGTCATATAAGCAGCCCCATGACCGAAGTATCAAAGCCTAGCTGGCTTGGTGTTGCCTCAGGCTAGCTTAAATTGGACTCTCCTGAAACTTTACTATATGGTAAGGGGGAGATGATTTGGGTGGGCTAGCCCGAATTGAAGTATCTTACAACTTTACTATAACATGTGGGCCTTACATGTGGTGAGGGGGAGATAATTCGGGTGGTATGATGTGTGAAGGGGAAAATTATTGGGTTTATCCTACATCATGTATGAAAGTGACCGGTGACTTATATATAAGTCTTTTTGGGGGCCCATTAGACCCAACATCAATCTCATTTGCCTGAATCACCAGCTCGTGCTAGAGACAGCCCGGGACAACTAGACCATTTTCAATATCTTCCATGAAAACCAATCTCTTTTAGTTGCCAACCAGAACTGCCAGAACGCATTTGCAAGCCGAACTTCAACATATTCAGATTCTCCCTACTTTCTCTTTTCACTATTTTGCCGGGTCAGCCCTATCCGTTGCTAAATTCCACCGATCAAAGTCAAGTAAAGTACCACCGCCGTCGGATCAATTGCAGATCTGAGAATAGTACCTTTTTTGTTTACGACGAAAATGGTTATTCGGATTCTGCTGGGGAGTCTGATCTGTGCACTTCGATTAATTCTAGTGTGCCAGTTTTGGAGGAGAGTGCTGTCAATGGTAATATTTCAAATCCGTGGGAGTTGCTTGACAAGGGATTTGTTCCCAAGTGGAATCGCATCAACTGTACCTCATGTAGCCGAAGTGGGGGGTTACTGTGGATTCGATAACAATTCACAACAAAGGTCTTTTTGCCCAGATCGGCCGCGCCGAGTAAGATGAAGGCATTTCTTCTGTCAATTTAGTTGCCAGTTTAGCTTGTTCAACTCGCTTGTTAGCTTTAGCTTCAGATTTAAGTAGATTAACTTAGCTGATCACTAGAAAAATATTGGCGGAGAGTGATGTAACATATATTGTCATTACTTTAACTTCTATTTAGTTGTCGGCTGATCCCTCTGCTTTTCAATTAATAAATAAAATACTTTGTAAAATTAGCATTTATTACTCTTTTTTACACTTGAAATTAATAAATTTATAATTAATTATATTAATTTAAATATCAATTTTATTATATTTAACAAAAGATAAAACAGTTAATAACTTTTAATTCTTGATTGGGGGAATCAATTGTGAAATTTGTAACTTAGAAGCTATCCCTAAAATTTGACTTGAAAGTCGGGAGTTGACTCAAGAGTATTTTCGAGTAAAACATAGATTTTACAACTAGAGAAGAAGTAAACCCTACACCTTTTTTAGGTAAAGGCATCATTTGAGAATTACATAGGTCATATCTACTCTTATTAATAAAATGAGAACTTAATACTCGCTTCATATAAAAATTAAGAAATTCAACCAATCAAAATAAAAAAAATTTTTAATGAAATAAAAATACCTTTTACAGAGGGTCACAGATTCGAATCTTGTAAAACTCAATTTTTTAAAAAAATAATAAAAATACCTTTTACAGTAGAAAGATACGGATTCAAACCCGGTTAACCTCAATTTTTAACTTCATATTAATAAGACATTATTAAAAAAAATATTTAAAATTATATAATTATAATTTATCTTTTCGTTCAAATAGGATATATTTTTAAAGTCAATTATATTTATATCTAAAATATTAAATTATCACAATTTATCTCATTAATCAAAGAAAGTTTATGCATAGGTGTATGAAACAACATCTTGCCTAGTTGGAAGAAAGGTATTGAATTAAACGGTGCATTTGCATACTGCTTGAAATGTGAAGCAACAATTGAGATGATGTACTTCTTTTCCGGCGTGTGCGAGTGCTTCCCTTAGATATTTGCAACATCTGATAAAAAACTAATGTTGTCCTATGCGCAGCAGTTGCAGCCAATGTTAGATATAGATGCCAATTTCAGAGTTTAAGTCTATTTGAATAAGGAAAAAATATAGACTTTGATTTTAAAAATAAAATCTTATTCAATGGAGAAATAGAATAGAATATTTTAATTTCTTATTTTTATTTGTATTGATTAAATGTCCTATTTTTAATAGCAGCTCGGTTCTAGATAGCCTTTTCGTTAAATATAAGAGTTAATTGGGTCATGTTATGGGGCATTTAAATCACAAGTTGGTCATATGTTGTTTAAACCATAGTTGGAGAAATTGAAATTGGAATCCGAATCGGTTTTTGAGGGAGTCACTGAATCACATTGAATCGGTCTAAATCAATCTAAGAATTAGTCCAAATTAGTCTAAATCGGTCATATATAATAATTTGACAACTCATAATATAAATATATAAAGTTAAGTATTGATATCATTTTGATATTATTGTGTGTATTATATTTTATGATATTTTTCATTTTTTTGATTTTTTAAAATTATTTTGAATTAGTTATTATTTTTGACTTGAGAAGGAGTCAAGTCAACTTTTAATTACAAGAATACCACCCAGATGCACCCCACTCCTTCACCCGCCGCCCTGCCCTGCTGCCCCCTCGGCCTCACCCCGCCCCGCCCCACCCCGCCTCCGCCGATGGCAAGGGGCAACGACGGAGGGAGGGGCGGTGGCAGATGGTACACGGGGTCAGTGGGAAGGGGCGACTATACACGGTCGGAGGGAAGGGGTGGCGGCGGCGGAGGGGAGGGTGATGCAAGGGGTATATTTATCATCTTAAAATTTTAATTTTAATTTTGCCCATATATAAATAATTTATTTAATATCATACTAAGAGTATTTTCGTTATTTACCCAAAAAACCGATTCTCACCTGATTCGATACCAATTTCAAATTAGATCGCTCCCAATATGATTTAAATCGGCCGATTCCGAGTGGAATCGGCCAATTTCTTCGTCAGTGGTTTAAAATCTCACTTTCATTATGGAAGAATGAAATTATGAACTAGTTTAGCCTTAGTTATCTCTGATTTGTCTTATCCCGCCACTCAAAAAGGCTGATAAAGCCTATAATGTGTCAATTTTTATCTCCAAATCCCAAATTTTATTTTTACCCGTCCCTAATTTCTTCAATTATTACCAAGTAGACAGATCGTCCTAAACAGTATTCCATCACTTGGTATAAAAACCATTCGTTCCGGGATCCAAAACACTTTCTTTCCCAAATATAGAGGGCCAACAAGGAGGGATAATGGGTGATCAATCGGGAGGCTTGCAACAGAAATCATCGAAAGTGTGCGAGGAATTTGTATATTTAAATAAAAAAACGATCCGACACGATACCTCATGGATACCATCAATCAACTGATCAAAAGGAAGGATATTTTATCATGTTCTATTAAAACATGGAGGCAAGAACATAGGTAGTTGTACAGAGAATGTAAGGGAAGTTGGCGAAGGGCTGCGAAAAATTCAAGGAGAATTATGGAAGTAAAAGAAGATTCATTAATAAGTGTTTCAATTTTCAGGGAAGAGTAATTGGAAGTTAGCTCTTCCTTCCTATAAGGTTGGTTGTTTAGAATCTTTGGTCCATAAATATATAGTTGTGTATATTTGTTGAGTGTGGCCCATCGTGTGTATCATTGTGTGTTTTATTTAGTGTATATTGAAAATTCATTGAGTTTTCTGTATCTTCGTCTTGTTCTTCTTCTTTATTGAAAATTTAATGTATATTTTATAAAGTATGAGATCATATTACAGTTATCTTTCAATTTAATTAAAAAATTGTATTTTATAGATATTTATAAATATCATAATAAGATTTGAAATTATATCTTATTATTGTCACAACTTATTATAAGAAGCAATTTGCTAATCCCTTATTAAAAAGTTGAGAATGCTTATTAAAATTCATTCGCTTATTATATATAGATAAATAGATGGAAATTAACATTTGGTGAAAGCTATACAAGTTTCTCACGGTAAAAGCAACCATAATTATTAAAAAGATTATTTGAAGAAAGCTCCATGTAGAAAATGTTTGATCCAAACCTGGCAAGATGTTGCACCATATGCATCTTATATTATAATTAAATTAAATTTTAAAAATAAACTTTTGTTAAATAATGACATAGATTATAATAATCTAACATCTTATATACAAATTTTGATTAACTTTAAAATAGATTTAAATTGAACAAAAAGATAAATTATAATAATTTGATTTTTTATCACTGTTGTATTTGGATCAACTAGCCAATATTGAGTTTCTCTCTTTTTAAGAAGAGTAGATGCCTAATGGAGGTTGCTGGTCATACATAATAAGGAAAACTTGTGAAATAGGTTTTCTCGTTGGAAATGGTCCTTGGTTTGAACATTTAAGCAAGCCATATTGTCTCTTTTGTAAAAGAGTTCCTTGTAAATATTACGTGGTTTCCTCCAGTTCGTAATCTTTTGGCTAACAACCTTGTAGTTTGGGCATCGTGACCATCGTCCTTGCAGCCAACTGACTCGGTCACTCTTATGAACTCCCTGTTTGCTCAATACTTGCCTACCTTTGCCTTGGGAAAAAAAGGACGCCATATTGCTAATCTTTTGGTTTATGTTCGTGATCAAGTATTACTTTCGAACGCCAACTTGTCTTTTTTAGTTTCCACTTCAATTTTTTTAAAGTTTTGACGCAGGCAGCTCAGACCACTCAAAAGGTGACTCAAAGTTTGATGGCAAGCAAAAGATCATCGTAGGTATATCCTAATTCATCCAACTCACTTTTGGTCAACCAAACTGAATTTTTATTAGTCACATAGAGTATGTATACTAAAGAAGAAGAACAAGACGAAGATACAGAAAGACTCGAGTCGAAATCTCTCTCACAACGGAGAAAAGAACAATTTTGGTTTTTCTTTCCAAAACAACTTAACACAATTATGATTGAACCTCATCTTACCTTTCAGGGCTTTCTGTATCAGCGCTGGTGATCGTTGCCATCATTCTATCACTCTTCATTTTGTGCTGCAACCGAAGAAATGGATATGTCACAACCTCGTGCATTCTTCTTGGTTGCAACATCACCCAAGACGATGAATCCAAGAGCAAAAGCTTCAACTACCCAACCCATGTCTTCACTTACAGAGAGCTCCAAGAAGCAACCAATGACTTCGACTCCTCGAGAGAACTTGGTGATGGCGTCTTTGGCACTGTATATTATGGTGAGTACATACTTCCTCTCCCATCTTGGCCACCATATATATATTCACTTGCTTTCTTAAAGAGTGCTCTGTTTCACACATCAAATAGGGAAGCTAAAGGATGGGAGGTCTGTGGCAGTGAAGCGTCTATATGACAACAACATGAAGAGAATGGAGTAGTTTATGAACGAGGTGCATGTGCTGTCTTCCTTGAGACACCAAAACCTAGTCTCCCTCTACGGTTGCACCTCTCACCATAGCCGCGAGCTCCTCCTCGTTTACGAGTTCATACTCAATGGCACGGTGGCCGACCACCTCCATGGCGACCAAGCCGAGCAGGGCAAGCTGACATGGGCCATTCGACGCAGCATCGCCGTTGAGACCGCCGAGGCTCTGGCCTACCTCCACGCCGTCGACCCGCCCATCATCCACCGCGACGTCAAGACCAACAACATCCTCCTTAACAATAGTTTAGGCGTCAAGGTGGCCGACTTTGGTCTGTGTCGGCTCTTCCCCTGGATGCTAC